>PVKE010018988.1:0-28890 GCA_004027555.1 Craseonycteris thonglongyai | reverse complement strand
CTGAGCCAACGTACTTCAGTATGCAGGATGAGATCATGTTCTTTATCTTCAGTATCTTCTAACAGGGCCTTGAAAAGTTGGTGTTGCAGTGGAGCTGCTCAAATAGAGTTGATTATCTTTGTGACTATTTTCATAACATGTTCAAAGGGCAGTATTTTACAACACAAATCTTCCTGATGGATAATACAGTGGTAGGTCATAAAGTTTGAAAATGATTCATCTTTCCTGCAAAAGGCAATAAATCCTTTGTTTTGACCAACCATTGCTGCTGCCCCATCGGTAGTTATTGCAGACAACTTACGCAAGGGCATGTTTATCGACCTGGTGTATGTTTGAAAGTTTTATAACTATCCTCACCTCTCGTCTGTCCTTTCATTGGTAATATTTGCAACAGCTCCTCTTTTACTGTGAAGTTACTAAATACCATTCTCACCGTAACTGCCAACTGTGCGGTATCTGATCTATCTGTTGACTTGTCCAATTGCAGAGAGAAGCAGTCCCATATTTCCAAGTCAGTCTTTAACTGAGTTTGCAAGTCTTTTGAAATTGCGTGTATTCTTCTTGTGACTGTGTTATTTGACAACTGTAGGTCTTGTATTGCCGACATAATCTCATGCTTGTTAGAATATGCCTCAAACAAACAATCGGCAGCAGTCAGAAATGCTTCTTTTAACAATTCACCATCCTGGAAAGGGTTCTTCTTCTTCGCGAGCATGTGAGAAATTTTGAAGGAAGCAATGGTTGCCTTTTTAGATTTTTCCACATGTCTAGTGAAAACAGTCTGTTGAGTAGTTAAACTTCATTTTACTTGATTTATTTTTTTCTTTCTTACTTCAGATTTAAGTGGATAATTCGTATCAAAAGTGGTATGACTTGTCTGAAAGTGACGTTCAACATTATGTTTTTTCGGCACTGCAATACTACTGCCACACAACAGGCAAACGCATTGACCTTTTAAATTAATGAAACAATATGATTCCTCCCAGTCTGTGTCAAAATTATAGGTTCGTTTTCTCTTATGTGTTCTACTCATTTTAGGACTAAAAAAATAAAAATAAAAATAGATATAGAACTACAATATCATATCAAATTGCCACCATAATAATAGATTACCTACCTCGCTTTTAGGTCATTTAAAATCAAATATATCAAAACGCTGTGATCCCAGCTAACCGTCACGACCCGATCAGTCCAGCAACCGCAATCAAAATGGCAACTTTGCGTCTCCCGGTTGGGTGGAGGAGAGTTTAAAGAGTGCAGCGGCTAAACAAGACATGGCGTGTATAAAGGTGAAAGCTAGGGAAAAACTTATACATACGATATCGCAAACATACCAACGAATATAATAAACCTGTGTAGATACTCAAACAATATTTTAAAAATCTAACAAATGTATAAAAATAAATTATAGTTTTACTTAGTGCTTATGAAAATCTTCTGATGTAGTCAAATAATGGCGGGCGCACACATATCGGGCCGTGGGCGCCATGGCGCCCGCGGGCACAGGGTTGGGAATCCCTGATGTATACTGTATAATACTTATTTATAGCTCCGTAATGTAACATAGGCCCAACTTTGAGGTTTTTAATTACTGAATTTGAAGACTCGTTTCTATACTCTTGTAGGAATTAATAGAATGTACTTACTGTGATGCTATTTTAAAGATAGGAAATTATTTCTATTTTGAAGGCCTTTATGATAAATGAATCTTCTGTATATTACACAAGATAGCATAGTTTACTTGACATTTAATTCTTTCTTTGAAGCCAAGAACAGACAATGAACTACTTAGTTTCTTAGTTCTAATTTCTTCTTCCATTATTTCTGTCATCCTGCTGCTTGGCAGCTGCATACCTAGCTCTTACCTCTAGGCAAGCAGGCAAGCAAGCATCTCTTTCCTGAACTAATGGCCATGTAGTTCCCTGGATTAATTGGCAAGTCAATGGTGCAGCCTGTACATTTTTTCCTCAAGAGACCTGGTACTTCACATCAGCAACTTTTGAATTCACTTTGGCCTTAAATTTGCTCCCAAATTTTAACCCATTCCAGGCAAGTTGTATTTTATTGGATGGCCATGTTAAGTATATAACTCTTACACTATAGCAATATAGCTTTTGAAAAGAATTGAGAAAGGTGGGAAAGAACAACTGATTAATTATGAAGTAAAACATCTTTATAAAAAGATGTTTCTTTTTATCTTTTTAAATATAAACTTTAGTTTTGACTATGTACAAAAAGGACTTTTAAAAAAATGTTAAAGTATAGGCTTGTCCAACCTGCAGCCCATGGGCCACATGCAGCCCAAGATAGCTTCGAATGAGGCCCAACATATACATTATGAGATTCCTTCATGGATTTTTGTTGTTGTTGTTGTTTTTTAAAGCTGGTCAGTTAGTGTTGGTGTGACACAAAGCAATTCTTTTTACAATGTGGGCCAGGGAAACCAGAAGATTGGAAACACCTGTAAGACAAACCATTTTTGATAAGTTTCACTGGATAGTTTTTTCTTGAAATTTTTATTTCAATACTTAATTCTTTTATTCATCTTTAGGCATAATATAATGAAAATGGAAGGTTCTACTTCTCATTTGACCACAAACTTCCTAAGTGACCTTGGAAATGTAAAGTTAAGTATGTCCTCATCTGTTTAAAACTAACAATTTGGATAAGGTAAGATCTTTCTCAATTTTAAATTCTGGGTATAGTTTTTAAATTCAGCTAATGATTCTAAACTTATTCTATAGAGCTAGAAACAAAACCTCAATTCTAATTAATTTTCCTGCTTTCCAAGAATAATTTCCTCTAAGCTCATGAGTTCTGCTTTAGTTCTTATTCAATCACTACCAGAAATAAATGTTATATAAGTAGATATAGAAAGAATTGGTGCTGCTTAGAAAATGACCCAGTGCTCCAGATCAGTGCTGGCCAATAAAATTATAGATTGGCTCACATAAATAATTTTTAATTTTCTATTAGAAAATGGGTAAAATGAATTTTAAATATATTTTCAACCAATATATCAAAATATTTTTATTACAGTATGTAGACAGTATTTTAAAATTTATTAGTGATATATTTTACATTATTTCTTTGTATATTTAATACTCTACATTTTAATTTAAGAATTAAATTGTTATCAGAAATACTTGATCTGTCTTTTGATTTAATAAGATTTACAACAGGAAGAGCAGATTCATACCTAAAATTTGTTTCATACATACTTGAAGACTTCTTAATTAATTTTGAATTTAAATTAAATTAGATTTAAATTAAATGTAAGAACTAAGATCCTTAGTGTACTAGCCACATTTCAAGTACTCAGTAATCACAGGTGGCAAGTGATACAATATTGCACAGGTTACATACAGCTAGACATTGATTGACTTCTCACTGGAAATCAAACTTTAAATTTTAAAGACTCTGTGTAACAATAACAACAAAAATTATATACAGGCTGAAAGAGACTTTCTTGTTAAATTTAGGAAATTTAATGAAATGTCAAGATACTAGTTTTGCCTGAACTTTTTCTAAATCCAGCTCTTCTGAAATAATTACAAATCTAGACCTCTTGTTTTTGAGATAATTCAAGACACTCAGCCTCTTCTGTTAAATAAAAGTTTAAAGCATGAGATAATCCTTATATAAGAGTTTTCTATTTTGCTGAGATCTTATTACTTTGCAGGGCAGGGTATTTCAAGAGTGAAGTGAAATTCTTGCCCAAATGCAAATATTTTACTACGATGGAGCATCAATTTTTAAATATGTATACTACAAATGATCTTTATAAAGTTGAAGTTTCCTAAGTTATGAATGAACCTTGTTGAGGAAGAGGAAAATTTTTCTTTAACTTTGAAAATAGCATTTAACAAAGAAAAAAATCTGTTTTTTCATTGTGAGAAAGGTAGCAAGACATCAGATTTTAGTGTTGAAAGAAACTTAAAGATCATGTAGTTTAAATTGTACATTTCACAACTAAAGGAACTGAACTCTAGAGAGGCCAAGTGACTTGTCAAGTTCACCAGCTATTTTGTATCAAATCCTGGACTGGAACCCACACTTTGTAATTTCCTACTTAGCACTTTCCCCCAAATCTGTGCAAATGCGCATACATAAATATAAGAATGTAAAATACAAAAGGATGCTGGGTAAGTACATAAAACAAAAAAGAGATTTACTTCTGGTTCTTGCATATTAAAAAATTCTATATTTTAGCCTTATATTTTAGTCCTACATTTTAGCAATAATAGTGTTTGTTGTTTATTATATATCTTCTCCAGACTTGCAGAAGTGCTCAGTACCTGCTACAGATGTAGAAAAAACAAAATAAAAATCTCATAAAATTTACTATAAAATTTTTTTAATAATTATTTTATTGTTTTTGACAGAGAGACGGAGACAGATAGAAGGTAGAGGGCCCAGAGCAGGCTTCATAGTTGCACCTTATCAGTTTTCCATATAGTTTCATTCTACAGCTGGGCAGGCGCTGTGCAGGGCAAGGACCAGGCCAGGGTCCTCCTATGTGGGAGGCATGGCCCCTTGAGCTGGGGTCAAACCAGGGGCCTCCCACATGGGAAGCTTGCCCTGGCAAGAAATGAACTGGGACCAAACCTCAGGGGCCAGGGCCAGGATATGATCCTCAGACCCCGAAGCTGCAAGTCAAGCATTCAACCCACTTAGCCATCCTGACATTCCCCTATAAAATGTTTAATAACAAAACTACTATTATAAATAATGTCTGGAAAGTGTGGAAGGTAATGATCAAGATATTTAATTAGGGTATAAACACCCTCAGAGTACAGAGTAGCTTTTTAAACTATTAATTAGTTGAAATGAAAATGTATCAGTTTTCATTATCAGGTATATTTTACCTACGAATAGCAGCTTATCTAAAAAATGCTGAATCATGTTTTCTTCTTTCTTTCTTTTCTTTTCTTTTTTTTTCTTCTTTAAGTTTGTATGTATAATACCAGGATGCTCGCAAAGCAAAGTTTTGAAATTTAGTTTTAAAAGTCATATTTTTTAGACTAGGCTGCTGATTGATAATAAATTAGCCCCTAAACATTTTAAGGTTTTAAAGAAAATATATTTCAGGATGACTCCAACAAATATCATTTTAAAAGCTAATGAAAAATTACTATCTAAAATATTGATCTTTATGGAAGCTGAATGATGAGTAGATGACAAGTCATTTACATTTTTTCTCTATTTTTATATAGCACTTTAACATTTCATAATAAAAAAAGTAAAAAGATTTTTTTTAAGATTTCTATTTCTTAAGATGATAGACTCGCAGTACTCAACATCTTTTAGAGATGTGGTTAAAAAGAGCTATCAATAATAACAAAAAACAATATAACAAGTATTTTGTATACTCATTATAAAATAATAATATCATGGAAGATTACTGAATATTTGGATTTAGAAGACAGCTTAGAAATGGGAATAAGCAGGATGGATCTATGTTCTAAATATCTGGAGCTCCTGGCCTTTACCATAGTGTCTACTGTGACATTAGTGTAGTTTAACATTAACTTCTTCGGATTCTCAAATTCATAATTCAATTTTTTTTAAGTTTTACTTTAGATTGCCTGGCCTTCTATCAACTAAGCCAGCACTTTGGGGAGCAACCCAGGACACAAAACAGCCATAACCATATGTCCTCATCTCCCAGGCAGAATTTTTGGACACAGAAACTGTCTTCTTCCCCTAACCCTCTTCCCAAACTCACTCCCCTCAACTGAACCCCATCTAGTACCTGCTGTGTAGCAAGCTGAAAAAGGAAAGCTGCAATTAACCTGTAACACAAACCTGGGCCTTTCTCAACAAAATCTACCCCTGCAGTAACAGACAGGAGAGCCCAGGAAAACTGCAAAACACAGGTGCACTTTTCTCACACTGATCTCAGAGGCATAGCACACCATCACCCACCACACTTTTTCAAAAAGGAGGAGCATTGAGACCAAGACAACTGGATCAAAGAGGAGAAGGCCATTTTCTAGGAAAGCTCCCAAAGGGAAAGCATACTCATCATGCCTAGGGTGAAAAAACAAACAAACAAACAAACAAACAAAAAACAGCACATCAAATGCAATGAATACCTCAGGGTTCAAATTTGCTCAGAAAGACAATGAACAGTCTCTAGAAAAGGAATTTATAGATTTGGAATCATATAATTTAAGTGAAACAGAATTCAGCACTGCAGTTCTCAAGATACTCAGAGAGCTCAAAAAATTCTGGCAAACTACCCAGACACAGTTAAATAATCTTAATAAGAAAATCTGTGAACAAAATGAACACTTTAACAAAAATTTTGAAATTTTGGAAAAAAACCAAAAGGAACTCTTGGAAATGAAAGACAATAACAGAAGTGAGAAGAGAACTAACCAGCATAGAAAACAGGGCTGACCAGATGGAAGAAAGTATTAGCAATATGGAAGATAGAAACATGGAAATTTCACAGAAGGAAGAAGAGAGGGATCTGAGAGTCAAAAGAAATCAAAGAACTTTATAAGAACTATGTGACTCCATTAGAAAGAGCAACATTATAACAATAGGTGACCAGAAGGAATTGAACTGCAATTTTCACAGAGCATAATAAGACAGATAATAGATGAGGACTTTTCAAACCTATGGAAAGAACTAGAACTCCAACTTCAAGAAGAAAATAGGACTCCTAACTACCTAGACTGTAGCAGATTTATGTGAGGCACGTTATTCTAAAGATTTAAAAAATCAAAGACAAAGCAAGAATCCTCAAGACAGCTGAGGGTGATGTATATATATCAACACCTATCAGGCTATCATCAGACTTCTCAGCAGGAACTTTACACACCATGAGGGAGTGAAACAAAATTTTCAAAAATTTAAAAGAGAGAAACTACCAGCCAAGAATAAACTACCCGGAAAAATTAACTTTTAGATATGAAGGAGGACTAAAACCTTTCAGACATACAGAAGCTGATACAGTTCTCCTGCACAAGGCTGGCATTTCAAGAAATACTGAAGGAGGTGATTTGACCTGAAACAAGAAATTGAAATAAATGGAGAAAAGTTGGGACCACAAAGAAAAAGGGAGGAAGAAATGGCTATAGGAAATCTTCATTTATCAATCATCACCCTAAATGTAAATGGACTGAACTCACTAATAAAAAGTTACAGAATAGCAGATTGGATTAAAAAACAAAACCCAACCATATGCTGTCTACAAGAGACGCACCTCAGCCACAAGGACATTCTAGCAGGTGTGAGGAGGTATTGTGGTTTTGATTTGCATTTTCCTAATAGCCAATGATGTTGAGCCTTTTTTTCATATATTGTTGGCCATTTGTATATTCTTTGTGGGTACTATAAGCCCCTTATTGGAGCCATTGTTTGAAAATATTTGCTCTTAATTGTTTGGTTGTCTCTTTGCTTTGTTGACTGTTTCTTTTGCTGTGCAAAAGCTTTTTAATTTGATATAATCCCATTCCTTTATTTTTGCTTTTACTTCCTTTGTCTTTGAGGTTAGGTTCATAAAGTCCTTCCTGAACCCAAGGTTTATAATTTAGTACCAGTACATATATTTTCTTCTATATTGTTTTGGGTCTTATGTGGAGGTCTTTAGTCCATTTTGAGTTCATTTTGGTATGTGATGACAGAATCTAGGTCAGATTCATTTTTTTGCATGTGGTTTTCTAATTTTCCAGCCCCAGTTACTGAAGAGGCTTTCTTTTCTCCATTGTATATGTTTTGCTCATTTGTCAAAAATTATCAGTCCAAATATTTGTGGCTTTATTTCTGGATTTTCAATTCTGTTCCATTGGCCTGTTTTTCTACCAATACTAAACTGTCTTGATTATTGAAGCTTTGAAGTATAGATTGAAATCTGGGAGTCTGATGCTTTATTTTTTCTTAGGATTGCATTGGTGATTCATAGTCTTTTGTTTTTCCATGTAGATTTGATGATTTTAAAAATCTATTTCTTGAAAGAATGTCTGTGGGATTTTGATGGGAATTACATTAAATCTCTATATTGCTTTAAGTAAAATGGACATGTTAACTATGTTAACTATGTTGATTCTTCCAATTCATCATCATGGAATATCTTTCAATTTCTTTGTGTCTTCTCCAATTTCTTTTAATAATGTCTTATAGTTTTCAGTGTATTAGTTCTTTACACTTTTTGTTAAATTTATTCCTAGGTATTTTATTCTTTTTGTTGCATTTGCGAAAGGTATTTTTTCTCATTTTTTTATCTGACATTTTGTTGTTGGTATATAAAAATGCAATTGATTTTTATACATTGATTTTGTATTCTGCAAATTTACTGTATTTATGTATTGTTTCTATTAGTTTCTGGTGGAGTCTTTAGAATTTTCTATATAAAGAATCATGTCATCTGTGAACAGAGACTGATGCCTTTTTTATATTTCTCTTGCCTGATTGCTCTGATAGAACTTTCAGTACTATATTGAGTAACAGTGGTAACAGGGGGCATCCCTGTCTTATTTCTGGTTTTAGGAGAATAGGCTTCAGCTTTTCCTCATTTAGTATAATATTAGCTGAAGGTTTGTCACATATGACCTTTATTCTGTTGAGGTATTTTCTTTTCAATTCCCATATTATTCAGCGTTTTGATCATAAATGGATGTTTAATATTGTCTTTTTTTTTTTTGCATCTATCGATATAATCATATGATGTTTATTTTGCTTATGTAGTAAATTATGTTGATTGATTTGTGTATGTTAAACTATTCTTGTGTCCCTGGGATGAATCCTACCTAATCATGGTGTATAATTGTATTAATGCATTATTGTAGTCTATTTGCTAATATTTTGTTTAGGATTTTGCATCAGTGTTCATCAGATAGATTGGTTTATAGTTTTCTTTTTTGTGTGTGTTATCCTTACCAGGTTTTGGAATTAGGGTATTGTTGGCTTTGTGCAATGAGTTAGGGAATAGTCTGAGATGGATAGGCATTCAGTACATGGGTTTTCAAGGGCCAGGGTGGGGATTTAATCCCTGGACCTCATGGTTGCAAGGCAAATGCTCAAACTTCTGAGCTATTCTAGCATCCCCCATAATTTAAACTTTTGACTTGAGAAAAACAATTAACTATTCACTTGACTCAGACAATTGACCAGCTCATTATAGGTCAATTGCCTATTTCTGTTCTAATAAGTTAAAGCCAGATAAATGAGCTTGTAATACAATATATGGGACCATTCTTTTTTGGAGTAGATAGAACAAGTTTTTGAAAAGACAAGGATGGGAAGAAAATTAAGGATAAGGATATTTTAATACTATGTTTTTCCCATTAGTATTGCACTATCCTCATGTTTCTGCTAGTCTCAATACGTCTGTTTTTTTTCACCAAAAGTTATATAGTCCATGAGTATATGTATTCCAGAATTTTCAAGAAAGTCACCAAGTTTTGTTTGGTGCTTGTTCTTGATTGGAATTTGCATTTCCAAGCATACATCTATCATCTTCATTTTATTTTAGTATTGTGCTGACATCTTGCAATCTGTGTTTCACTAGGCCACTTCAACTTGAAAGTGAAGAAAGAATCAAAAAAATCTGCAACCAAGTGGCATTTTATTTGCTGCAGATATTTAGTGGCATGACAATTTTAGAGTACTTGGAAAGATTATCTAAGGTTTTTTTCTGGGCTTTCTTTTAGTATTCTCAAGATGGCTAATGTTACTTTAAGCCTCATCTCATACAATGGAGTTCAAAGACAGGAAACAGACCATAGGTTCCCAACAGACTTACCTTATATCTCACTAGCCAGACCTAGGTCATACACAATCCCATGCCTGAGATCAAGGGATTTCTGTTCACTATCCAGTCAACATGAACATTTGGTTAGAAAGTGAAACAGTAAGAAATAACTTTGGTGTAGACCTGAACAATGTCCATACCCTTTCATTGTAGTTCAAACACTAAAAGTTGGATGAAATTAACTTTACTTCAGTCTCCTTTAATTAGTGAAAGCCAGTGTCCCATTCATCTCTTTAAGTGGTGATTAGTTCAGTATCTAAGCCTAAACCAATTGGTATTTCTCTGGCCACAGAAATGCTTTCAGGGAGGTGTGATAAAAATTAAGCTGACAGCTTTTATTGAATCTTAAGAGTATAGAAACTATCTCTTCTGTATAGTGCCTTATACAGAGGAGTGCTTTGACCAATTCTTTTTTGTGTTATAGCTAGTTTATTTTAAGATTTCTGCTAATTGTTATTCCTATATAATATAGAAGAGTTTTGATTTGTTATTAGTTCTTAAAAAATAAGAAATAAGAAAAGAAATCTGTATTTAAGAAAAAATGCTGTAGAAATCTATTTTAAACTTTTAAGTCCACCTCATATTAAGGAGAACATTTTTTTAAATTATTAGTGAGGGATTATATCTTTTTCAGTGCAAGCTAGGCACTGAAAAAGCAAAGCCTTAGCTTTAGAATTTTTCAAAGAGATGTTATATATTTTTTTGTGAATAATTTTGTGCTAGTATTTTTATAAGATTTTTTTACTATATATAAAGTATAAACATGTTGGTTTTGTGCACAACCAGTAAAATTAAAAGTTTCTTTCTCTGAAGATTATAGACATGAGGAATGTAATTTGAACATAGTACATACCAAATAATTCATTTAAACTGGCCTCATATAAATCTAAAAGCAATAAAATTGGAATTCGTTTCCTTCATGTTATAACATTCCCAATAATTCATTCCTACAAATGTTGCAGAAGGTAAGGAATCCCTTTTTTGACCTACACTGGGGATCTCTGGCTTGGTCTTCTCATATTTACCACTGCTGCTGCCCCTATTATCTTTGACATGCTTTAAGAGCACCAAGCTTGCTCTACTTGGTTAGGACCAGTGGTCCAGGGCCAGTTAGTCCCCAAACAGAGATTTCTATTTTTTTTTTTTAAGATTTATTTTATTGTTTTTGACAGAGAGAGACAGAGACAGAGAGAAAGGGGAGGGCCCAGAGCAGTTTCCATAGTTCTACATCTTCAGTTTTCAACATGGTTTTCTTCCACACAGGTGGACGAGGGCCACACAGAATAGAAACTGGGCCACTCCCCACCCCTCAAGCTGGGAGGGAGGCATGCCCCCAAGAGCTGGAAGCCGAACCCGGGTCCTCTCACATGGGAAGCTCAACCCAGAAAGAACCAAACTGGGGCTACACCCCAGTTTAGCACATGGGTCCACACATGCAGGGGTCAGGACTCGATCTTCGGACCTTGGGGCTGCAAAGTGAGCATGTAACCCACTGAGCCACCTTGGCTTCCACAGCCCAAGCAGGAATTTCTTTGTTTGGATTGTGTAACATTTATATAGAGAGATTGTTCCATGATTATTCATTAATAGTATACTTAGGTGATCACAAATATAAGTCCACTTGTTATGTTCACCTCTAAATCCCAATACCTTGCACTCAATGCCACAGATACACAAACTGAAACTCATTTTTCTGATAACTGTATTTAAGCTTAATATACAACTTATGAAATTTATGCATATACTCATTTCCTATCCTGGGTGGAATAATATAAGAAAATTCTGGTTGGCTTGCTTTTGTAAAGAGCCTTTGAATCCAGAGTAGATGATACTTGGATTAGTGATGATATAATCCCAGCCCTTCCAGCTCTGGCCTTTCAGTGACTGCTGATCTGCTTACCATGCTATTGGGAGGCTGACCAGGCTTATTCACAGCACCTCAGCACTTTGAGAAACCAAACCATAGACTTACAAAATTTTGTAATGTAGACTTTTTGTTAATTATTTCTATATAAATTTATATTTATAATTACCTTTAAATAAAATTAGTTCTCACAGAAAACCATAAACTCAATATTGTTTTCAAGTGTATTTTACATACATGGGTATTTTATACGTGAATGTTTTTAATTGAGGTACTGTTCTTACTTTCAGTTTTCTTAAAAGTAATGGGCAGTCATATGTGAAGACTACATTTAATGAACTTGGACTGCCCTGCTGAGTCTTAACCATCAGTACATGCCTGTGCTAGGCCAGGTTTCATTTCCAGTTTATTTCAATTAAGTGTCTGTAATGTAATTATATGGCACAGGAAGGATCTGTTGATGTTGTGAATTTGATTTTTAATAAGATTACTCTAAACCATAATGTACCTTATAACATTGAAAATTCCTCTTAGGTAATTATCTTTTTATATGAACTGTTAGGAAAAGTCCCATTTACACAATCATTGGAAAGGATTTCCTTTAAGGTGTGTTACCATGGTGAAGGAACTAGAATCACTTCTTGTTTTATTAATTGCAAACCCTTCCTCAATATACCTGGCACATTTTTGGCTACAGATAATTCCAAAGTATCACATATGCAGGAAAGTACTCATTTAGTGTAAAAACTCTTTATTATTTATATTTTTATATTTGCCTTCTCTAAACTTTTTCCCCTACTGTCTCTATTCCCCACCCACATTTTTCTTTGCCCCTTTCTCAAGTTTTCAGGATTTCTACTGGGGGATGAATTTTAAAGTGATGACAACCCTTAATATTCAAGTTGCTAATGAGTAATTGGCTTTTTAGTTTTAGGATATTTTCTGTAACAACTAAAGGATAGATAGCCTTTTGCTAGGTATCAATTATAGAATGATCCCTCCATGGTTAATATTCTTACTAGCATTGAGGAGAGAATTGTAAAAATTAGTCCCCTTCAGAGGCATGTGTTGTTGAAAAGAAATATCCACAGTCATTTTATACTGCTTGTAATAGTCACAATTGTTTTCAATATTGAAGAATATATGCAATACTTCAATTAACTCCTTCATTATCATTGACTGATAAGTTATTCCAGAAAAATTTTAAAAATCAGAACAAATCAAAAGAAAACAGAAACAAACCCTTTTTCATATGGATCTGTGTGATATATATATATGAGTACCTCTGTATGAATGCATTTGTGGATTACATTAAAAACTTAGAAGCATGTTTAAAGAAATTGCCAATTCAGGTCGCAATTAATGACCATTAAATTGAACATATTCTTATAACCTAAATAAATAGTATAAATGGGCAACCATGAGTCTGATTTTATTTTACCACAAATATGCTGAAACACAAATGGAATGATTTTCAATTTAGAAATTCTCATTATTTATATAAGCAGTCTCTAAATAATAAATTTTATCTTTACCCATATTTAGATTTAATTCTTCATTTTTGGCAGAAAAAATACTAATTCATTTTTTTCCCATTTTGCATAGTTTAAGAATCAAATCTTCTAAATATAAATAGTAATCCAAAGAGAAAGGTTATCATCTTGATAGCTATCTGTACTAATATAAAATACAGTATAAATGATAAACCAATTTATGAAGAAGATTGTATATGTTTATTCTATCACTCCACAACAATCTTATCTTAATCTCATTTTTTTTTACCTAAATTAATTTAAAGATATAATAGAATCTAATTTAATAAAGCATTATTATGGCTACTGATAGCATATTAAAGAAGAATTGTTTTTATATATTAAAATTTTAGAAACCTAAAGTAGAAAATTTAATTGGAACAATTTTTGATGTAATGCATTTGTTTTTATCACAATACTAATGCCTAGAAAATAGATTTAAATCCTGTTGCGTTAAATACAAATATTTGACATGTATTTTGTCACTCTGCCATTTTTTTAGCTTTACAATTGAAATTGACCTCACAGCACTGCCCGGCAAGAAACTCCTTGGCTGTGATCTCTGACATTTGAATTCTCTGCAGTCTTTATATTGAACCTTTGAGACTGGAAGATGCCATGTTATGTGAACTATGGTCAGTTATGTACCAACCAGTTTTATTTACCAAGGATCAAGCTGATACTTAGTAGGTTGCTATACTTACGAAATTAATAGCCGTCTTGGCAAGAATTGTTTATTTTTTTTCTCTTAGTTTAGTTGATTCATGTTATTGGCTCACTAGAGAAATGTAAGAGACTGTGGCTACTAGTCCAGAATAGTAGACTGAATCCTAAATTCAGCCTTTTAGTTCTATACCGATTCTTGGCTCCTAAAATAAGTGTTGAATAGTTAAAGCTGTCTGTCCTTTTTTCAATTGTAGTTTTTTACATATAGTGCCATGTTGATTTTGTTTTTATTTGACCAATGATCTAATCATTACTTTTTTTATTTTTGGTTTGTTTTTGTTAAACACATAAAGTTACAATAGAATGATTTTCTTAATCTACACTGAGCTGGGATGGATATAAGGAAGAATTTATCCTGGTGTACCAAGTTACTTTTGTAAATCTCAATCTTGTAACTAAATTTTGAAATGACATTTACCAAGTCTTTATGTTTGTAATGGTTAATATATTTGAAACAAAAAATGCTTTTGTGGAATATTATATTTTCATTAGTACTTTTATATGTGTAAAGATGTGTTAGTTATTTGATGACCTTGTGGCCATGAACTCATAATTTCATCTTCTTTTCTAGAAGAGGGGAAACCCTCATCAGCCAAGGTCAATTCTCTTATGAAGGGGACAGCTGCGAGCTGTTAGCAACCAATACTTATAGCAGCTGATAGATGGACGCACCCTTCTGGTAAAGTGAATCTATATGGAGCATCACAGAGACTGCTGCAGTCTAAAGGAGATACATTATAATAAATATTTCTAAAATCATGAAATGTCCTATAAGGTAGGTCTTAAAATTTTCTAAATTAATAAGAGGGACTACTCTTCAAAATCTGAATAGTTTTAACATAAATTGAAGTGTTATTCTATTTAATGAGTAATTATTAATCATTAATATAATGTTTTATAGTCCATTACTATAAGATGAAGTTTGGATAAGTGTTTGAATGAAAAAATCTTAAATGTTTTTATGGTAGGCTGTGATAATCTTACTTATATATTTACTAAATGTCTATTGAGAACATACTGTGTATGAGGGACTATGCTAAAAGTATAAAAAAGTTTAGGCACAAAGATAATTTGTGATCAAATGGTCATAAACATATAAACTTATAAACTTTAGATTTGAGTACTGCAATGAAAAAGTTTGTGGAACTACGAAAGCATACTGAAGGTATGAAAGAGTCAATTCTGGAATTTAGGGAAGATTTTCCCGAGAAAATGATGTTTTAGCTGAGGTCTGAAGATGATAGGTATCAAAGAGGATGGTGTAGTCTATTCCAAGCTAATTGAACAGGATACCCAGGGGATATAAGATGGATGGGAAAATAGTTGTTTTTAAGGAACTCAACAAAGTCCATGGTTATGAAGGATTTGGAAATGTGGAGGAAGTGGTTTAAAAATGATAATTTAGGGGAAGCCGGGATGGCTCAGTGGGTTGAGCGCTCACTTTGCAGCCTTGGGGACCGAGGATCGAGTCCCAGCCCCGGCCGGTGTGGTCCCATATTCTGAACTGAGGAGTGCCCCCCCAGTTCAGTTCTCACCGGGGCAAGACCCCAGCCCAGTTCCTGCCCTGTGCAGCCCCGCCCACATGTGGAATGAACCTATGTGGAAAAAACAATGATGTGCAACTATGGAGACTGTTCTGGGCCCTCTCCCTTCTCTCTGTCTCTGACTCTGTCTCTCTCTCTCTCTCTGTCAAAAACAATAAATAAATCTTAAAAAAAAAAGATAATTTAGAGATAAGTATAGTCCAACTCACAAAACAGATCATAGTAAAATTTGGATCTTTATTCTGAATGCAATGGCAAATCATCAGTGAACTTTAAACAGACACATAACTGAGGAATTTTTATTTTGAAATGGTTTTTGTGGGATCAGACAGGAGTAGATGTTGGCAGGGCAGTGAGGAGTTGTTGTTTTTTTACAGTTAGATACCGTAGGTGAAAGGTTGAGAGATAAATCAAATGAGCAATACATCCAATGATTGTGTGATTAGACAAATGAGGGATAAAGAGGTAAGAATAAAGTGATGGTTCACCTGTGGAAGGTAGTAAGAAAGGGCAAAGATGAGTCTTCCACTTCTGTTTTTCCTGCTAGATATTTGCTCAGTCTTGGTAGGATTGTTCCCCTTTGCTCTGTGAATCTAGTGTTTTCTCCCACTGCTGTCTTGATTGCAGTCATGGTTAAGCTTTAACACAGGGCCCACAGAAATACAGTGCTGCCTTCAAAATCCTAAATAGGAGATACAGAAGTTTTCTCATTTTTAGTAATTCTGGTGACTGTTGTATCTCTGCACTTCTCTGAAAAATTCCTTTTAGAATACCATAGTTAATTGTGAATATGTGGTTCTTACAAACCCAATTTAGGAAGTCACATTGAATTGACTCTTTTATTTTTTATTTTTAATCCTTTTATAGGTTATCTAGACCACTTTTGATTAAGAAAACTGTAGAAAGTTAGTAACTGTCACAAGCAAACGCCAGGCGGTGGCACATGTCAATTTTCCACAGAGTCCTGCTTTGCGGGGTTGTGTACACTGCTCTGGGTCTCTGCTCACACTTGCTGGAAACAATCATGGGAGATTTTAGTCCACAGGTCGCTTTTCCCCATATTTCTTTGTAACCTCTTCAGCATTCTTACAGAATTTTTTACGGTCCTTAGAATATTCTTCAGCTAGGTCAGCCCGAAGTGGGTGCTCAGGCTGGGGGTCGTTCACCAGTGCTATGAGGGACTGTATTACTTGGTCGGTTTTGGTTGCTGGCTTCCAGTTTTCAGCACTAATTACTGGCAGACAGACCTGCCCTTTTTCATCGATGTTGGGGTGATAGATCTTTGTTTTAAATGTGATCTTCGGTGGTTTGAATGGGTATTCTGCTGGAAAGTTGATTTCGATTCTGAAGGCCCCCTTATCATATGGAGGGTTGTCAGGAACAATAAGCCCTTGCCAAGTCAATAAATTAGCTTCATCAACCTGGATGTTACGGAAGTTTTTCATTCCACATTTGCGGATTTCTTCAAGCTCCTTCATCAGCCTCCTACTGGCCGCCATCTTGGATCTGGTGCTGCTGCTTTCCCAGTCTGAATTGACTCTTTTAAATTACATGAGCGATCCTCCCTGGAGCATCAACATGTTTTGTTAGTTTTATTGTATTGCTTCCTTTATCTATATCAGGCAATCCCAATCTCAAATCCCTAGCATGAAGGTAAAGCTTGCTCACCTATTCTTTAATATTTTATAGGTAGGAACAATTTGGAAGTGTGTGGAGCAGAACTAAGTAGGAAGTATAAGCATATACTTGAAAGTGTTGCGATTGTTTGATCCATCAGGCCACTCACTGATAGTCACTAAGAAAAAGACTTGGTAAAAACCTTTGAATGGGTGGCATAAATTCACTTTTTGACCTTTGCGTCTTTGGTGGAGATATCAAGAAGGTCTCTCTTAGTGGAATTCTCTAATTCAGCTACATGATTTAATCTAATATCATGAATTTAAGAATCATTAATATAGGGAGTGTAATGCATCAGGTTACCATATAATTTATTGTTCAAGTCAGAATACTTTTGAAAGTGAAAGGGGTGTTATCAACAATCATACTGAAAGGACCAGCAATTGAGAGCCTCTTAAAAACATCAGGAACTGTGGTCATTCTGGGAAAGAAAGAAAACTTGGCTTCGAATTAAATTATCACCATTTCCTTCACAGAGATTTCATTCATGGTAACTGGCATTGTTTGGAATTAACATTACTATATGCAAGTCCCTGTAACAATCCAGTTAAGTAGGAAAAAATTAATAAATAAAACCTAACAACATTGCTTAACTGAAGTAAAAATTTCTCTTTTTTTGTCAGAGAAAAAAATTATCAAAGTGTTATTATATGTTTTTTTCAGCTTTCTTTTTAAGTTTCAGAAAGCTCTGTGTAATTATTTCCAAGAAAGTGGAATTCTTTTAGAGGGCATATGTCATTCTTTGTGGTTACCCAGCACTGTTGGATCATCCTTGCTCCCCTTGCTTTTCATACATGCATTCTCAGGCTCCCTTGCAACTACGTGATAATTTGGGCCAAAGTAGAAATCTTTTAGAGCTTGTTAGAAAGTCTGATACTATCAGTGGTAAAAAGTGGCAGGTTTGGCTAATACTACACTTCCCCCTTGTCCTTCTTTGAGTGTAGAAATGATGCCTGAGTTGTAGTGGCGGTCTTGCATCCATGAAGGAAAGGTAAAAAAATTAAAGTGGTCCCAAACTATTGAGCTAGTTAGCAGAGTTTTTTTCCCCCTATGGAAGAAATAATAACCCTTCTTATTTAAGATACTGTTTATCAGTTTTTTTATATATTTGCAGCAAAAACAATTCAAAATAATGCAAAAGCTCAAGAAGCGATTATTAAGGAACGACCCAAGAAAAATTCTTTCAGAGAAGTTTTTCATCATGATTATGGCACTAAGTTCATTATTATGAATTATAAGTTCCTACACAATAAAATCTTATCCCCAGTGAGGGATAACTGGGCCCCCTCAAATTCAGTTAGGTAAGAATGGATGTAGAATCATGTTTTTGCAAGAGTAATAACAAGATTAGGGCGAATTTGTCCACTAATTGTTCAGGAGTTCTCTGGGTGCTTCTTAGCTGCTCACATCTGCCCTGGTCATGATTTAGCCCCATCTAGTGGTGTTTTTCTGTTCTGGTTTAAATGCCAGTGGAGGCTGTTAATGGTTCTGCAGGAGTGTTTCAAAAACCAGCGTGCCTACTCTGTTGCTCAACTTCAGATTGGGTAGATGCAGTGATCTGCTTTTCATGTCCTTACTTCTCAAGAAGCTGTTCCCAGCCCTCCGTGCCATGCCAAAGCCTCCCTTTCTTCTGCATATATCTCTTTCTAGCCAGAAAATTAGAAATTTAGCTTCACCTGCTTGGGATTGTGTGCTTGGATGGAAAAAGAGAATGAAGATCCAATTCAACTATACCTAAAATCACCTTTCTAAGGAGCTTTGTAGTAGTTTTCATTATATAGTAGTTTCCCCATATCCACGGATGATACATTCTAAGATCCCCAGTGGATTTCAGAAACCATGGATTGTATCAAACACTATAGATGCACTGTTTTTGTTTTTCTATACATACAAAACTATTAAAAAGTTCAATTTATAAATGAGTCACAGTAAGAGATGAACAACAATGACTAGTAATAAAATCTAATAATTAGAACAATATGCTGTAATAAATGTTATATAAATGTGGCATCCGTAAGTAAAATTGAGTTACTTGAACATGAACACTATAATACCACATCAGTCCATCTATAACCTAAACAGCTACTAAGTGACTAATGCATACATAGTATATACAAGCATGGAAATGCTGGACAAAAGGATGATTCATGTCCTGGGTGTGACAGAAAGAATCAGTGAGTGATTTCATCACTTTACAGAGAATGGCATGTAATTTAAACCTTAGGAATTATTCATTTGTGAAATTTTACATTTATTATTTTTGAACTGTAGTTGACTGCAGGTAACTGAAATCATAGAATGCAAAACCACAGATGATGGGGTTACTACTGTACTACATAACTATGCTTGAAAAGCCTGTTTTTCTTTTCTTTTTTTAATAGCAATAATAGTAACTTATGAAAAAGTTTGTCCTCCCTGAAAGATAAGGGGTTCATGGCACTTACCCAATTCCCTTTTTACTCATATCAGAGATAGTGAAGCTTGTGGAATGGGTGGTAAGTTGAACAACAAACAGCACTTTCTTGGCTACGTGCCTTTCTCTGCAAGCTATAGGATGGTATATTCATTGGTGTCTTAGCCGTAACTGCCTTCAGTTTTGTTTTTTTTTTTCTAAGAAACCTCTTAAGCCAAATCTTGGTTTCATTTTCTACTACACTGTTTTCTAAATTAGATTCTATAGTCATGTGCTTAGATAAATTCAGAAAAAGTAAGCATTAAACCTTTTTAAAAATCTTTAAACTCTAAGACTATTCAGAACTGTGATTTCTGAAACTTTAATATTGATAGAGAATGTCTTATGCTTATTTGATCACCAAACTTTTCTTCTGGAAGATAGTGTGGAACAAAAGTTTCATAAAACATCATTGTGTTAATCAAATTCATGTGATCAATTTGAAGGTGCACTTTCATTCTGAATATGAGGTTCTTTTGTTTGCATTCAGAGGTATCTCTTATTTAGTGCTTCCTTTCTAAGTATTGGGTATTTTCTTTCTTCAACACTTTTGTTTTTGAGGACTAATGTCAGAGTGATCTCCTGATATGAACTGGCTTTTGAGAGTTCCTAAGAACTGCTTGCGCAGTTTGAAGAGTCTGGAACAGCAGTCTGCATACCCATGGGCTACATGTACAAATGGCATACTATCAGATTGAAAAATGAAAAAAAATCAATAATGAGCTTTGAAGCTGGGAGATACTTAGATATCCATTTCACTCTTCCTATTTTACAAATGAGAAATTAGTGCTCATAAAAGTAGCATGGCCTACTCTTGGTTAGCAGCAGTTAGTGCAAGAAACAGAATTAAAATTTTTACTAAATTTGTAAACACTATGCTTTCTGACAGTCCTTGGAGAACAGTAGTGCTTTAATAAATGTTTCTTGAATAAATAAATCAGGGGTATCTAACCTTTTGGCTTACCTAGCCATATTGGAAGAAGAATTATCTTGGGCCACACATAAAATACATTGACATTAATAATAAATGATGAGCTAAAAAAAATTATATATATGTATATATATATATGTGTATGTATACACACATACATATATATATATATACACACACACATATATATATATATGTATCTCATAATGTTTTAAGGAAGTTTACAAATTTGTTTTGGGCCACATTCTAAGTCATGCTGGGCCACATTTGGCTCATGGGCTGCAGATTGGACAACTTTGGTTAAATTAATACAAAGAGTTGCATGTTTTCTTTGAAGCCTCCTTTCTTTGTCTCCTTTCAGAATGTATCAAATCTTTTTAGTAGAGTGTTTGATAGCTTATTTTTTTAAAACTTAATTTTTCTGATAGAAAGTAAATTAATCTGGGGAAGCTGGGATGGCTTAGTGGGTTAAGTGCTCACTTTGCAGCGCCAGGGACCAAGGATTGAATCCCGGCCCTGGCCCATGCGGACCCATGTGCTGAACTGGGGAGTTCCCCCAGTTCAGTTCTTTCTCTGTCTCTGTATCTCTCTCCTCTCTCTCTCTGTCAAAAACAATTAAAACAAACAAACAAAAAATATAGAAAAGAAAGTAAATTAATCTGTCTTCTAATTTTCTTTTTAAGAATCATAACAATCAGTAATTTGTCCCAGAATTCTTTCTTGGTTATTCTTAAAGGAATTGAGGAAAAAAGTAAGTGGCATGGATGCTTGAAAACAAAGATAAAAGTAATACTATAAGTTATTCCTCAAAAATTATTTTCCTTTTATGCTTCACATCACTTCCTGCAAACTAATGTCAAAAGTGACCTTCTTCACTCATAGATGCACCATGATAGCCAAATGTGTTCACAGTTAACATTTCTCTGTGATTTTAATTTGTGAAGTAGGAAGGGTCCCTGAACCAGTGAACTCACACTACCTATTATGATTTTTCATTGTATTTTCTGGGTACATGTAGCATACTCTGATATTTTTATATTATATTTGGTACCATGACATGGATTCAAACAGAATTCTGCAAGCCCCACATTTATACCAACCATTTTCCCAAACCTGATTTGGGAGATGCAAATTTGTGAATACAAACACACATATGTGGGCAAATTGTATTTTTATCAAACAGAAACATAATGAAAATTACAAACATAAGTGAAAAAAGCCAAATCTATACATGTTTACCTTTGTAGTGGATATATTAATAATACTCGAACATAATCTAAGACTGTGAAAAGCATTACCCTCAAGTTGTCAGAAGGGAGAAGAAAAAAACTGAAACACATTGTTTAACAATCTCCTTCTGAGGGTGATGGGGAAACATTCCAAAGAAATAAACTGAGCATTATTAATTTTCTTCATATGGAATATAGTGTAGATCTGATTTTTTCTTTACAAGTATTTCCCATTTCTCACAGCTTCTTCATATTCATTTGTGTCACATGCTATGCCTCACCCCAGGGTTCTGATTACTGAAATTCATAGGTTATCTTATTTGTGTAAATAGCTTAATATCTCCTGATACTTACTGTGCTCAAGGTAAGAGTATACTGTATACTTTTCTGATGCTGATTTTTCTATTTAAAATTTCAATGTTAAATGGGGTGTTCTTTTTGAATAGTAAAAAACAAACAAAAAACTCTGCATATATTCTATGAAATAACCTATGGTATCAGGGTAATTTTAGAAACAGAAAATGATGGCCAAGATGATGTAATTTGTTGTTATTCAAAACACTTTCTACATTAAAACAGTTACTCTTTTTTGTTTATTTGAGGTCATGTGGGTATGTATGAGTGCACACACCCATGCTTCAATTACTCATTAGAAGCATCTTTCTTCTTCATGTGATCTTCTTTTAAAGTAGAAAACTTTAAGAAAAAGTAAAATAGTAAGTCTTTGATACCATAATTCCAATGAACTTATAAGACATTTTCCTCAGTTGATGAGAATGTAAGTATTGAGTTTAGGGCTACCAAGAAAGATTTTTGTTGACTTCAAAAATTTTAAATGGGATAACTATGGGATTGGAGAGAATAAAGTCTCACTTAATAGTCCTAATTTGTACTTAAGAGGCCGTTTGATACATATTGAGAACCCATTAATAGTATGAAATAGTCTATACATATATGGAGGTGTGTTTTGTAGAGGATTTAAGACTTAATTGTTAGAACTATATTAATTTAATAGATGCAAAGTCAGTAGTACTCAAACTACTATTTAAGTCAATTCATCCTTTATTCTGATATTTTGCATTTGATTCACTTGATGCTCAATAGGTTGAATCAGAAATGATTTTCAAAATGAGTTGACAGTGGTCAGATCTCTTGTATAAGTGGGTGCCAAGGCAATTATGTACACATCACATTCATGGATTCCTTCTTCTCAAGTAGTAATTTCTATAATACTGTTTAAAAAAAATAAACAAGATGTGGTTTTTGAGTACAGGTTCTCAAAAAATGTGCAAAGCTAAAATGTAATTGTAGGCTGTATTATTAACTCAGAGGCTGGCATCATTTCAGCATAAAAAAAATAACAGTTATGGAAATGAGGACCCCTCTTTTAATCATGAAAGAGCTTGTATATGGATATTATGAGGGATTTTCCCGAGCCTTATTCTTAAACAGATTACACTATTCAAAGTCTCAAAGAATCACAATCGTGCTCAGCTGGGGCAGTCAATGTGCAGTCTAAACATGTGACAGATGCAGAGAAAACTTCAAAGATGCCATTACAAATGCCTGTGGAGATATTTAAGGAGCCAGATGCTACTGTTCCATGTCTTCCACAGCTCTGAATGTGTCCTGTGATCACCTTCCAAAGAGGAGGTGTGGTTCAATCTGGTGAGGAACGGAATGCCACCTAATCTTTTTGTTGTTGTTTGCATACACTGTGTGGCTGGGGTGTGAGGGGCTGGGATCAGTGACTCTAACAAGGAAGACATATATATGAATTTGCTGTTCTTTATACATGAAGACTTGACTGCAAGAAATAATATATATGATGTATCCTGTGAAAGCTCTCCTATCTAAAAAGTATGATTTATAGGTGCATATTGCTATGGAAGAGCTTTTTTTCCTTTAACTTTTGCTGTTTATTTAGACACTAAAAGAGGTCATAAATATATTCATTATGGTTAATGTTTATTTCACATTTTGTTATTGAGAAATAAATTACTTGAGACATCATATTATTAAGTGCATCTTTCATTTTCATCACTACTGCATTGTGGAGAGAAACTTAATATTTTGAGATTGAATGAAGCCCCAGGTAAATACAAAGGTGGTGAGATTAACCTAAAAATCTAAAAGAAAAATACTACCTGCTTTTATTTCATATGCATTTCTTTATTTTTAGTTTTATTTTCCATTATAGGCTATGTAAGACTGTTTAATCTTTGCTTTTAAGAACACTGTTTCATAGGCTTAGTATGCCAAATGAAATAAAGGGAAATAAAGATAACTTCTAGGACACATGCAGTATAGCAAATAAAACAAACTAGAATATTTGAGTCACTTTATAATGTTTGAGCATTTATTTTTGCAATGAAAAAGTGATTCTACCTAAGTTTATTATTTTTATTATATGTACAATGCACCCTAGCTTATTTGCTATTAAATCAAACCTATGGAGAGATTGTTTTATTAATTTTTGAATTGAAATTTGTGGCATTGTATAAAAAACAAAACTCATATACACAATTATTTACATGAAAAGGGATGGCTATGAGTGCAAAATAAATAGCAAAGGATATTTTTCTTTCTAATGTAAACATCTGGCAGTAATCCTTGCTTACACAATTAATGGGCATTTAATTGGCAATGATCAGTTTATTGCTGCGATATGAAGTGAATGTTTCCCTAGGAACAAACAGCTGTTGCAAGAATTTCACAGTGATTTAGCAAACACCAGGTGATAGCTGTATCTAGAAAGAAATATTCTGTCTCTCAGCAAATCACAGTGCATCAGGAAAACACAAAAAGTAGCATAGCTGGAGAGATCTAATCATCAATGACATAAAAATCTATCTAAAAAGCAAACTTCATACACCAACAAATTAAATACATTACATATTATCTATGCCTTAAATACAAAAAAGAGAATTTCTCCAAGAAGCAAATAGTAAGTTGGCATGGCATTAATCTATTTAAAAGTAGTTTATGTCTTGTTTTATAGACATAATATTTGATGAAACTTTTTTTCTCTTTTAGTATTTTATCCTTTCAAAAGGCTCAGAAATGTGATAGTTATGATTCTAATTTTTTGATTAAAAAGTTATTGAAGTCTTTCAGTGGTTACTGACAATTATATTTTTTCTTAATAGATTTTATTCAACTGTCTAAAATTAAATGTACCACTTTTTAATTTGCATTACTTGTGAGCTGCTTTCTCATTAAGTTTTAAATAAAAAGTTTTTCATTTTTCATTATGTACTTTATTACTAATTTAATAAAATGATAATAGCTATGCAAACTTTCTGTGACTACTGAGCTTTTGGCATAAATTAAATTATACATTTTAAATGTAGCACACTGGCAGGCACTGTTATTTCATAAAGCCGAGTTTCATTAGTGAAGAAAGTAATTTTGCTTCAACAAAAAATGCTTTTATTTACTATACTATTTAGTATTAGCTCATGCTAGAGTCTATGAACAATGAACTGAAATGAACAAAGCATCAAGGGCCAATTTATAGAACAATGCTTTTATTTTTTCATGTATGCATTCTGCAATAATTCATCTCCATGACAAAAGCAGACAATCAATCATCTTCCATTGTGCCTTTCTCAATAAAATTACCATTCTTGAGGTAACAAAAGAAAGCTGCCTAAGTAACAGGAACAGTTTTACATGCTCAAATCAATAAATTGACCAGACTTCAAAAAAAACCTTTACCCATTAATATGACAATGCAGTTTTATATTTAACTTATCTAAATTAATATTAAATTATTGCTAGATAGCATTGTTCTTTTTCATTCAAGAAAACAATAAACAAGAAAGCACATTTAAAGGAATGCTTTCAAGTATCTCTTTGGCAAAACTTTGTAGCCTATCTACAAGTGCTGATATGCTATCATAATTGTGTGTTAAGTTGAAATATATCATATTTTGGAAATTAAATCTCTATTTGTAAGTCCAAAAATTATATGGAATCGATGTACTGTTACAAACAGCTGTTTGTTCCTGTATTATAAGATTTTGTAAGGTTATTATCAGATCATAGCAGGATTAAGGTGATCCTATAATATATGGTTAATTATTCCTAAAGTAAAATATTTATGTGGATGTGTATGTTAAACATACAAATTTATGCACATATTTCAAAAAGCAAAATCTGTACATGTCATGTGAAACTTAAAACTTAAGTTGAAAGTTAAACAATTTTCCATACCAGGAAAATGAAGGAATAATATAGATAGAGATATGGCTACATATGCATTGTAAGTAAGTAGTTTTTTCTCTATTTCAAGCATAATAATAAAAATTTAATGTGAAAAAAGTAAAAATTTTTAATGTTTTCTGGCCAATATAGGGTGCAATACTGAGGTATGTGTTTAATTTTCATACATTTTGTACATACAATACTATTTTTGATCCTATTTTTTTTTCACAGTGAACACATGGAATTACAGCAAAATTCTTAGATTAAAAATGAATAGTTTTTATAAAATCTATTAGAGCAACAGGATTAATTCAAGCAAATAACACTCATATATTAACCACTCCAAAATTCTGATGACTTTAGAACCTCTGAAGACTTTCCTTAATTGTATTTTCTTTTTTCTGAATTAATGAGGTCAGGCCATAACATGTTCCAAGAAAATGAAATTCTTTGTTACAGAAATGCATATGCAGTAACCTAGCATCTGGGATGGTATACAATAATAGTTGACTGTGAGAATGTTTTCAGTGTAGTATATGACATCACAATAATTCATAATTTAAAATAATTTATACACCAGTTAGATGATGAAATTCTAAACTTTTTCTGCTCATATTAGTTGTTTATGAATTTACAGTGTATTATGAGCTATACCATGTCACAAGGCATTCTAAGTTTGATATTATTTTATTAGATTTTTTATCCTTATTATAGTAATAAATTTGGCTAATTGCCATCAAAAAGTACTGCTATAAACAAAAGTTTAAACTTTAGTAAAATTTTTACTGAGTCCTATTGTAAATGAAATGTTTTAATGGGATTTTATACAGTTGCTTGTCTTGATTCTCATTTTTTACCCCTAAATTGGTTATCCACTTTGATTTAGTGCCCAGTCAGTGTTATGTAATGAGTTACTTGCTGAAAAAGTGTTATAATGGATGACAAATTCTTACTAAGGAGACTTGCTTCCTTATATGTGACTTTTACTCAGTTTAAAGGAATCAATTTCAGTGGAAACTAGAAATTTTATACTGGATGTTTTATTTTCGTCCTACAATCCTTACCTATAGTTGCTGAAGAAAGAACAAAAAGAAGATATAACTAAACAAGATGTCACAATGTTGTTTATTATAACATGAATTTTTTTCAAGAGTTACTTTATAAAGAACATTTGCTTGGGTACCACTGTTTGGCCTTTGCTCCCATGTCTCAAGAAACTTAACAACTCTACTACTTGTAGCTCTCATAGCCTGTCTTCTCCATATTCCTTTCTCTACTCCTCTTCCTGTTTCTCTCTCTCCTATATCCTCCTTCTTCCCTGATACAGCCAGATCTATTGAAGCACGCTTGTCCAAACCACAGTTCATGGGCTGAATGCAGCCCAGGACAGCTTTGAGTGAGGCCCAACACAAATTTGTAAACTTTCTTAAAATAGTATGAGCGTATATGCTCATAATATATATATACTCATCAGCTATCATTAGTGTTAGTGCATTTTATGTATGGGCCAAGACAATTCTTCTTCCAATGAGGCCCAGGGAAGCCAAAAGGCTGGCCACCCATGTATTAAAGTGTAATGAATAACATGCTCAGGATTTCATGTTAACCTTTGCTTTGGAAGCAGAGTGTAAGGCCAAGGAAATTTCCATTGAGGACATCTGTTTTATTAATACTGGACTTTGCAGAATTTTGTTTAAATTATATAACCATTACTATCTGCAAAAGTCCTAACAACATCCCAAACTGAAGAAATTAAAGCCAACTACGGTATGTTTGTACATATATGAACTCAGAATCTTCTATCAAAATCAGGTTTTGTATTTCTTTTTTTTTTTTTTTCTTCTTACTCTTCTAACAACCTTATTCAGAGAAGTCTAGGCTGACCTTTTTGACAAGTCAATTTACACCAGTGATATGACTGTATTTCAGTGGTTCTCACACCTTAGTTGCATCAAATTATCTGAAGGGCATGTCAAAAAACAGTCCACTGTGCCCCACTTCCAGAGTTTCTAATGTAGTAATGGGTGAGTGGCAGAAAATTTGCATTTTTAACAAATTCATAAAGTCTGCTGATTTGGCTGGTTTAAATTTTCTTTTTTTTAGAGTAGTTGTAGGTTCATAAAAAATTGAGAAAATGGTACAGAGATTTCCCATGTACTCCCTCCCCCTACACATGCATAGCCTCCCAAGTTATCAATATCTCCCACCAGAGTGATTCATTTGTTATAATTGATGAGTCTGTATTATACAACATAACCACCCAAAATTCGAAGTTTACATTAGGGTTCACTTCTGTGTAGTGTTGTACATTCTATGGGTTTGGACAAATGTAAATTTACATGTATCCATTGTTATAATATGTTACAGAGCAGTTTTACTGCCCTAAAAATTCTGTGTTCCGTTAATTCATCTTGCCAGTGATCTCTTTACTGTCTCCTTTGTTTTGCCTTTTCCAGAGACATATTTTCCAACTGTAATGTCATATCATTGAAATCACATTGTAGGTAGCTTTTTCAGATTGGCTTTCTTCACTTAGTAATATGAATTTAAGGTTTCTCCATGTTTTGTCATTACTTAATAGCTCATTAATTTTATCATTGAATAATATCTCATTGTTATACTTCCAAATACAGCCTCTAGCACTGGTCTTCTTCTTGAATTCAAACCTATATATTCAACAGCCAGCTGGAGATCCTCTCTGAGAAGTGCTACAATTTCCTCAAACTTAGTATTATTCAAATAATTTATCACTTTTTTTCCCCTGAAATGTGCTTCTTATCATGTGGGCTTTTAATTCCATGAAAAAGCAGAATGATACAGTGTGTAATATTCTAAGTGAACTCATCAGGTCGCAGTGGGCCGTCATACTACTATGTGACTCGGCATATGTCACATCACTAGGTCTCTTTCTCCTCTCTATAAAATTAGAATGACAAAGTAACAATACATACATTATAAAAAAA
>PVKE010018987.1:0-28945 GCA_004027555.1 Craseonycteris thonglongyai | reverse complement strand
TATCGAAGGGCATTTTGGTTGTTTCCATGTTCTGGCCACTGTGAACAGTGCTGCGATGAACATGCGGGTACAAACATCTTTAAAGATCAAGGTTTTCAAGTTTTTTGGGTAGATGCCCAGTAGAGGGATGGCTGGGTCATATGGTAATTCCATTCGTAATTTTTTGAGGAATCTCCATACAGCCTTCCATAGTGGCTGTCCACTTTTTCTTTACATATCATTTCTCCCTAACCTTGTTCATGGTTGCATTCTCAAACAATGTTCTGCCCCACTATACTATCTAGTGCTCCACTCCTTCATGTCACATTCCCAGGACATGATTCACTGAGTAGTGATTTTCTGACTTGACTTCAGACACATAGAAGTAACATGAACACAAAATAGAGTCTAAAGTGTATTTTTATAAAAGATTTGGCCGAAATTAAATATATTCTCTAATACACTATAAAATACAGTAGAGTAATATTTTTATTTTAAAGATTTATTTTGATTGTTTTTTGACAGAGAGCGATACAGAGAGAGACAGAAAGAAGGGGGAGGGCCCAGAGCAGTCTCCATAGTTGATAGCGTTAGTTTTCCATATAGTTTCACTCCACAGGTGGGTGTGGGGCTGCGCAGGGCAGAAACTGGGCTGGGAGACTCCTGCATAGGCCCGGGCAAGAACTGAACTGGGGGCACAGCCCAGTTCAGCATATGGGTCTGCGTGGGCTGGAGCCGGGATTTGATCCTCGGTCTCTGGGGCTGCAAAGCGAGCGCTCAACCCGCTGAGCCACCCCAGCTTCCCTAGAGTAATATTTTTAATACTATATTTAAGTTTCAGACACCCATTTGCCTTTGCAAATGTTATTCAAAGAAAGTTTTAAACTTTTAAATGTCATAAAATGGTAAAAACCACATTATACAAATATCTTTTAATTTGTTCAATCTGTGCTAAATTCTTTCAAAGATATTTAAAATGGCATGTAAATTAGAATAAATTAACCAATATTTCAGGAAAAACAGATGCAAGCTTGGTTTTAATGTCATTTGAATGCTGACACCAACTGTTGTATTGGTTAGAAAGGAAAGTGACTAGACTTAATGAAAATAATTAGGTATTCGTCACTGACCAGTTGTCATTTCCATTATATACAACACAATTGTTAAAAGTATATATACTGAATATATACATAGTGCCTATATATATGTACATTTATATGCATACGAGTTCTGACAATTAAGTTTGTGAACTTATCCTAGAAAAAGTGCTACATACCTCATTGCTGATATCACTATGGTCACCATTGAAGGACTCAGTTCGGGAAGTTATGCACCGACACGAGCACCTAGTTCACCCTTCAAAGCGATTTTGAACTCTTTTTTGTAATGGCCATCAGAGTCACCATTGTACTGCCCTTGATGTCCTTATGTCATCAAAATGTGTTCCTTTCAATATTTCTTTTATCTTTGGGTAAAACAAAAAAAGAGTCATTGGGGGTCAGATCAGGTGAGTAGGGAGAGTGTTCCAATACAGTTATTTGTATTTGACTGGCTAAAAACTCCCTCACAGACAGTGCTGTGTGAGCTGGTGCATTGTCATGATGCAAGAGCCACGAGTTGCTAGTGAAAAGTTCAGGTCATCTTTGTCTAACTTTTTCACGCAACCTTCTCAGCACTTCTAAATAGTCAGTGTGGTTGACTGTCCAGTTGGTACAAACTCATCATGAACAACCCCTCTGATATCAAAAAACGTTAGCAACATCCCTTTGACTCTTGATTGGGATTGACAGAACTTTGTAAGTCATGGAGAATTAGATGACTTCCATTGTGCACTTGGATTCTCTGTTTCAGGGTCGTATTTGTACATCCATGCTTTGTCACCCGTGATAACATGGCCCAGAACATTGTCTTCCTCTCTAAAAGGTCTGGCAAACTTTGACTTTCCTTTTTGTTCATCAGTGAGTTTCCTTCAGGACTATTTTTGCACAGACCTTTCTCATGTCAAGATTTTCAGTGAAGATTTTCCTAACTGTATCTCTATTGATGTTTACTTGGTCTGCTATGCTTCTCACAGTCAGCCGATGATTCTGAGACATAATTTGACAAATGTTTGCAATGTTTTCATTAGTTCTGCTCGTTACTGGCCGCCCTGACCTCTCTTCATCAGTGATGCTTTCTCTCCCCTCACAAACACATAATCCATGTGTACACTGCCGTTTTCTTCATGACATTATTCCCATCAACTTTGATTAACATGTCCCTGATGTCACTTCCACTCTTGTCAGGTTTAACAAGAAATTGAATGTTTGCTTGTTGCTCTAATTCAAGCTCCTACATTCTCACAACAGCATACAACAACATGGAGCAACAATACCATTGAACAAGATACCGCCACACATCAACACTAATACAGCTGTGAGACACTGATATACCAAGTTATGAAACCTGATTGAATTGTTTGTACAGTGCTGCCAATGTAAGTGCATGGTGGTAAAGTTGTGAACTTAATTGTCAGCCTCACATACGAGAGAAGTAGCTACATTTTGCAATACATCTGCCTATATATAATTAATCAAATTGGGAATAAAAGAAAAATTTAATTCAACAAATATTTATTGAGGGCTTACTCTATACAAGGTACTGTGCCAGCTACTAAGTGTATAGGGATAAATGAGCATGGTTCTATTCTCAATGAATTCATACTGTCCTAAGGGAAGTTATGTGAAATTCAATGCTTAGAAAACAGATACTAGCCTTCAATGTTTTTTTCATATAGCCTGTAGAATAAATATTATAAAATGCTTTTCCTTGTCCATTTATGTCTATATCTTAAATTATAACATAAGTGTAAATAAATTGTTGTAAAAGGTATAATTTTGGTATGTTGCAAATATTGATAATATTAGGTAAATCTGTTAGGTCACTTCAGAGCATGTGTCCAATGGAATCTAAATACCATTATGATTTGATACCTACCTTCCTTCATTAATAATATAAATGAGGGCATGCTGGAATGGCTTCAGTGGGTTGAGCGCTTGCTTTGCAGCCATGAGGTCCAGTCCTGGCTCTAGCCCGTGCAGACCCATGTGCTTCACGGGTCGTGGGCGTGTTTCCCATGTGGGAGGCTCCCGGTTCAATTCTTGCCTGTGCGGCCCCACATCCACCTGTGGAATGAAACTATGTTGAAACTAATAATGTCTGGCTGTGTATATTGCTCTGGGCCTTCCCCCCCTTTCTCTTTGTCTCTCTCTGTCTGGCAAACAATAAAATAAAATCTTGAAAATTAATAATAATAATATAAATGAAAAAGAGATACTTCTGGTAATGGTGATTTAGGTGATTCATACTAACACTCTTGCTAAGTCACAAGTTAAAGAGCTAGACATAATGCAGAACATGTCCTCTGAATAGCATCACACACCCAACGAGGTAGTGAGGAGTGACCAACCTTAGACTATAGCAAGAGTGAATGAACACCATGAAGGAATGAACTGGAGTTGTTCACGCCAGGGCCATTTGCCCATGACGAGGAGGCAACTCAGGCTTCAATAATGGGGATTAGGGTAACTGGGTAGGAGCTCCTCAGTAAACATCTTTGGGACTAACTTTTGGGGATGGGAGGACTGAGGCTGAATTTAGTAACTGCCAAAGCAGACACCAAGCATCACTCACTCCTGCTATGAGCAAACACCTCAGAGCACTGAATTCTGGAAGTAGGAGGTAAATATCCCTTGGGGATCACAAAGGCAGCTCAGAGGATCCTTAAACCTTAGTCTGTTGGGAGCTGGTCATATGCTTGACAGGGAAGGCTCTCCAGGGGCCTTAATGGCAGGGCCTCAGCCCCCCCAACCTCCCGGAAGGGAAAGAAACTAGATGCATATTTGCTGTTTCGCATGAAGGTTTGTGAGCTGACAATTTGCAACATAGTGTTACAGAAAGCCAGTAAGCTAGAAACTAGAAGCAAAAACGGTTTATAAGCAAAAAAGGCTTACAAAGAATTGGCTATGTGCTTATAAAGAAATGGTTATGTGTTTGAGATAAAGATGCCCTTGGACTAGGCTTAGCTGAGATAAACAATGTCTGATGTGCTCTTGTAATGACGCACATGTATAGTATAAAAGTTAACTAATAAAGCTATTCGGGGCTGTCCTTATTGAGGGGCAATCGGCAGATCATTGGGTCTGTCTTCAATTCCCACCGCTCAAACTCAGAAACTTTGTTCAGCCAGGCTGGTCCTGGTGCATTAGTCTTGTGCTACAGATGTCCCTGGGTAATCGAAAGCAAGAAACACGATCCTTTCTGAAGAAGATAATAGCACGCTAAGTGACAAACTTTATCTAAGGATATTTTAAAAAATAAAATTAGCCAGAAAATAATTTAAAATTACAGGGCATATGATGAGATAGGTTTAGGTGAGCCAGAATCAGCCTAAGTATTAGACACAAACAGTTCCAAAGAACTCCAGATAGGGGTATTGGAATGGCTCAACACATTGAGCATTTGCCTTGCAACCACAAGGTCCTGGGATCAAATCCCAGCCCCAGCCCATGCAAACCCACATGCTGAACGGTGGTGACATTATGACCGTGAAGGTTCTTGCCTTCCATGAGGGAGGCCCCTGGTTAGGTTCTGTCCTCGTGTGTTCCTACATCCACCTGTGTGGATTGAAACCATGTCAAAAAAACAACAACAAAGCAACTAATGAGTGATGTACAACTATAGAGACTGCTCTGGGCCCTCCCTGCTTTTCTCTGTCTCTCTCTCCTCTCTCACCTCTCAAACAATAAAATAAATCTTAAAAAAAAAAAGAAAAGAAAGAAAGAAAGAAAAGAACTCCAGATATTGGATTTATAAGAGAAAAATACTTATTTTTTTCATGGACATATATGGCGAACAAAATTTTTTTGAACTTAGATTTTCAGATTTAAAGAGAAACTATTTAAATGTTATATAATTGAAAAATTATATATATAGTTTTAACAGTAGATTAGACCTTTATGAAAGCATATGGATGAAAAAAAATGATACAACCAACACATAAGTTAGGAAAGAGTTAAACAGATTTACAGTATTTGAAGGTTCTCTAATTGTACTAGAGGAAACAAAGATATAAGAAAAATATGTTAAAGGAAGAAAAAGATTGGATAAAATAATGAACATGGGAAAATGGAGGATATAAACAGTATATAATGCATTATGTATGTACTACATAATTATAATTTTATGACTTCAAATTCAGTTAAAATTTAGAAACTAACACATCAAATTTAAAAACTAATTGCATCCTATTTACAAGAGATTTTGAAAATTTTAACGTGTAAAGAAGGAAAATAGTATACCATACAAAAACTGAACCAAAGATTCTGATGTAGCTATATTAATTTTTAATGGAATAAAAAGCTAAGTTCCTATAGAAATTAATCTAAAGTTTCACAAGACCTCCACAGTAAAAGCTAAAACACTTTAAAAGGAGAAACTGAAGGCCTAAATAAATGGAGGGTTATAGCACATTTATGGAGTAGGATACTAATATAAAATTTTCAATTCTCTCTGAAGCCACCTATAAATTCAAGACAGTTACAAAAAAATTCTAAAATATCTCCTAGAGAAACTTGATGCCCTGATTCTGAAGTTTATATGGAAAGAATTTTGCCTGTCTTGAAAAATGATTTGTTAATTTAATTTGTTTTCTCAATTTCTTACAAGTATGTTAAAATAAATTATCAAAATATAGCAAATGACTTTAAACCATGCCTTATTCATTCACTTAGAAGCATTTTGTTTATCAGGTGAAATTTATATAATATAGGAGTAAAAAGAACTCTATAAAATTAAAAACTATTTATATTTGGAGTTTGCGCATTAACTTCAAGTAAAAAGTTATGTGTTTGTGCCATATCTATTTTAAATGTGAAAGTACTTTAAAATATGAAACAAACAGAGAAATGGACACATGAATTATTATACAAAAATTGATTAATATTTTTATGGTTAAAAGTTATTACATTTACATTTATGAAATTGAACAGCATATTTCCACTTGAGGAGGCCAAATCAATCTTAATTAATTGAAGTTGTTTAAATTCAACATATAAATTGTGCCCCCCCTCAATAAAATAAAACAAAACAAAACGAGAATTCTCTTCTGGAGGGTGGGCCCTTGTAGTACAGGCTTCCCCCACTAGATGAGTGTTTTAGGAACCCTTCTGCATCAGTGTACCAGTCGGCGTTGTTGTGAGAGGCTGTGTTCAGCTTTATAAAATTTGTTCGGAGAATCTTTCAACAAGCTTGCCCACTTCATGATGAGTGATTCACACAAACAACGTGTAGCATGACAATGCACCTGCCCACACCGTACTGAATGTTCAACAGTTTTTGACCAAAAAAAAAAAGGCCTGACTCTCATGCCCCACCCTCCCTATTCACCTTATCTTGCCTTGAGCAACCTTTTTGTTTGTTTCCCTGGATGAAAACAAGTCCTCAAAGAGAAATGTTTTGCTGATGTGGAAGAGGTGAAACAAACAAAAAACAACAGAAGCACTAAAAGGCATCAAAATTGATGAGTTTGAAAACCGTTTTGAGCAGTCAAAAAAGTGTCTTGGTAGGTATAGTGCATCAAACAGAGAGCACTTTGAAGGTGACCAAAGTTTAAACATGTAAGAATACACACACAATATTTCATAAATAAATTCTGTTATTTTGGAGACCCCTCTCATATTACATCCTAGATTGTGCTTGAAAATCTGTTATATCACAAGAGTCAAGGTGGATGAAAATTATGTCTGTCTTCCGTAAAAGCAAAAGAATGGCACACTTGTCATTCTCTTGGAACCCTGTCGAGCTGCCATATAGCTGAGCCTGGTTAGCCAGCTGGTTGATGAGAATCGCATAGCCCTGTGGTGTCAGCCAACCACCAGGAGCAGAGCAGCCTGGCTGGCTGGCAGCTGGTAACAGACCCACGAAGAAGCCCAGTCCAAATCATCAAACCCCAGAATTGTAAGCTAAACAAATGGTTGCCACTAAATTTTGGAATGATTCATTACATAGCAAAAGCTATTTCAGTTAAACTGGTTTTGCCTGGGATTCTGGCTGCAAAATCCTTTGTTCTTCTTTCCCAAGCCTGTTTTTTAGCTACTCTGATGATGTTATGAGATTTTCAAATAGTCTTTTAAACAAATTCCTTTTATACTTAAATCAGCTAGAGATGGTTTCTTTTGCTCATAACTAAGAACTCTGACTGAACCATTGGAATAAGATAGGACTTTAACATTCGAATGCATTCTTTTAATTTCCAGTAATTTATATCATTTGATGATCATGTTTTCTAGTCAAAGTAGCTACATTATATGCTAATATATTTGGAGAGTAGATGAAATACATTGCAGGGAACCATTTGGTATAGAAAAGAAATTTAGAATGAGTAAGAAACAGTGTTATTTTCTTTGTCTTCTTTACCACACCTGGGACCCCCACAAAACCCAAAGGAATATTCAATGGTCTCCGAAGAAGAGGAAAACAAAACAAAACAAAACAAAACAAAACAAAACAAAACAAAACAAAGTGAGCTCATTTATTGGTGGATCTCAATAAACAGATTGAGCAACAATCCCTCCCATGTAGACGGACATTCAGGGAGTTGCAGGTTAATAGGAAATCACAAGGTTTAGCAGTTTGAAGGTAGAATGTACTTGTAAACCTCAGGAAGCATCAGAATTTCTGCATTCCAATTGTCAGCCCAGATACAGAACTGTCTATGTGATGTGTCTACAGAAATGAGCCTCTGACAGCCTCATACAGTCATCCAGCAGCCACCTGTCCCTTATTATAGGAAGAGTAAACTCGTGCACCAGGGAGGGCATGAAATTGTAGTTTCTCACAATCTGTGCAATTGCAGGAGAATTCACTGGTTGTTCAGGACGGCACAGAGGTGGGAGAAGAACGAGTGGATCTCAAGAGGCTTCATTTTCTTAAACAAGGGACAGCCCAGCCCTCAACACTACAGCCTCAAGACCAAAGGGCGAATAAGACAAGTACCTGCAGCTGAGACCAACATGGTAAGGATATAGCTTCAACCAGATGACTTAGTTCCACCATAAGCATTTGGCAGCAGTTAGAAGACACCCTAGAAAAGGTGATGGTGGGAAAGACCACTCTAGTTCCCGAAATCAGGCAGAATGGAGGATTACCATAGAGTTTAGTTTTCTTCTACAAGAATGATGATATCTAGTAAAACACTTGGTATTACAGGCAGAAATTTGTACTTGATAATATTAAGTGTGAATAACCTAAAAGTTGTTAGATAGAAGATGGTAAAGACATGCAATCTACTGGAGACATTGATTAATTAGATGTAAGATGTAAAAAAAAAAAAAAAGGTTGGGGGAGGCTTAAGATGATTTTCTATTTCAATACCATGGATGTTGGTGTTAAAGTAATTAAGACAGCAAATACACTTAACTACACAGATTCCATTATGATTCTAATACAGTTGCTCTTGGAACAATGTGGGGTTAGGGGCATTAATCCCCTTGCACAAACAATCCATATGTAACTTTTGACTCCCCCCCAAACTTTACAACTATTAATAATAGCCTACTGTTAACTGGAAGCCTTACTGATAACAAACAATTGATTAACACATACTTTGTATGTTATATGCTACATATATTATATTATTATTATAAAATAAGCTGGAGAAAAAAAAATTATTAAAATCACAGGAGAAAATATGTTTACAGTATTTATTTTAACAAATCTGCATATAAATGGACCTGCACAGTTTAAACCTGTATTATTCAAGGGTCAACTATGCTTATAAACCGTGGAGAGGTTAAGTCCCCTGACCTTGACTTTTCCTGTTCGTAAAATTATGTGTCTAATACTTGTTCTAAAGGTAACATAACTATTTAATTCAGCACCCAAACTTGGATAATTCTGAGAATTAGAAGGGGTGCTGTTTATTATCTTGATAACAAGCATTAACCAGGTTGTTGGGCAAATTGGGATTTACGATCCACTTACAGGTAATTTAAAAGAAGTACTATATAGATTTAGAGATAAAGATAGAAATATAGTGTAGAACACACACACAGCACACACACACAGTGGCTTAAGCAAATTAGTAGTTTACTATTTTTCACAAGCCAGTGCCAGAAGTTGGCAGTCTAAAATTGGGACAGGAATTCCATGAGTCCATCAAGGGATCAAAGTTTCTTTTACTGTTTCTCTCACAAATTCATACTTCGTGCTTATTTAGTTGCAAATTGGCTTCTCCATCTAAGTGTAGGGCAAAATGGGCTGTGTGGGGAGCTGGGTAACGTAGTTTTCAAGCTGGGCATCTTGCTTATTGAACAAAATCACAATTTGGATAGTTGGATACATGACTAGCAGTTTCTGTCAAGTATTTGTACAGGTAATTTGTGAATTCTAAATCAAGAAATAAAAATAAGGCAATGTTTTTTATATTTGTAAAATGTAATTTCTTTGAATCGATTCTCCACAGGGAGTAAAAAGTAAAAGAATATTTAAATTTTACTTAATTCAACTTAGTAAATAAATGCAGGCTTTTATTTTCTTTAACATTGCTAATGTTTACTAGCCTCTACTTTATAATTTCTGCATCAGGGTTAAAAAATTCATCAGTATATTGTCTAAAAAACATACCTGTGAAAAAAGAAAAATAAATGATGAAGGAATGAACACTTACAACATTAAATAATTTAATAGTCAATCTTTTGTTAGAACCAGGGTTCCATTGATTAGAAATCAATGTCTTTCTCAAGCTTTGTCTCAGGAAATCAAGCAATTCTTCCCACCTGAAAGAAGACAGAAAGAAACTAAATTCCTCTTTAACTGAATGGCTTAGGTAAGCAATATTTTTTTACAAACCAGGAAATGGAGGGGCTATTTTTCTTTGGAATTTCTGTTTGGACAACTACCCTGATATTCCTATATTCATTTAGAGACAACTCTCAAAAAGCAACAAGAAGAGATTGGCAGGGGTGCACTGCATCCTGGGAATTGATTCCCCAAATTAAAATACTGTGAACAGAAGCAGAGGAAGTCTAAAAAGCTTAGATAAAAGTATGTGCTGAGGACTGCAGTTTTTCCTGCATTTCATTACTTTATCATGGGAGAGACTCAGACAGCGGAATTTGGGAAGATCCCACTTCAGGGCAGCAGAACTTTATAAAATGCATACCTTGTACACAGTGAAACCGTACGGTAGCCTTGCACTTAGACTCGCCCTCCACTTAGTCCTTCATTCAGCGGATATTTAGTGAGCATCTGCTATGTGCATTCTGGGCATGGGAAATACAGCCGTAAACAAGAACCACGAAGTCCCTGCCCTACATTCTAATGGAGGGAAATGGACAAATACAAAAATACGAGGGCTGTCTGGAAAGTATCCAATCATATAAGATGAGAAATAAAGGCATTTATGGGCAGATGTTTTCTGGAAAGCCCTTGTGAATAAATGGCAGGTAAAGATGATGGAGGGAAAAGGTAAGAAAGGCAAGGAGGACAGGTGGTACTGTGCGAGGAGTAGTCACTATTTTATATGTAGGGGTCAGGGGAGGCTATTTGATCAAGTACATTTGAGGAGGTGGTTTATAGGAAATAGTCTAGCAGCCCATGTGGGTTGTACGCTGAGAAGAAGCCTGAACGGTTTACATTTACCAATTCTCTCTACCCAGCATGCTTCTCCCTCAGTTACCAGTATGGATTCTCTCTCATCTTCTTCAGCTTTCTGGAAAAAAGCAGATTGTCCATATATAAAAAAGAACCAGGGCACTGATAGAATTTCAAGAAGAAACAGAGAATGTCTATCTTTAGTTTACCAAAGCATTACTGATAGGCTAGGAAGTGGACGCAAAGCCACCACTTGGAAACTTCAAAGGCCGTGATGGTTACCTTATCTAGGCCTGCCATGCTACATAACTAGGCACTATTCATAGTGTATTCGACATCCTGACCAAAATTGTTCAGCAAGACTGCTATCTGCCCATTGCATTATGATCCGATGACACAGGAAAGGAAGAAAAAGCTGTACGCAATTTGTCCTACATTTACACTTTGTCACTTGCTCACTTCTCTTCCCACAGCATTTGGCATCTATTTTTTATAATCTATTCTAGCACCTATTTCATTGTTGTATTATTGTTTGTGTACACATTGGCATTTGTTAAATTATAGATTATTTGAGGATGTACCATACATAGAATATTGGTCATCTTTGCTTCTTTAGTCTTATATATAAATAATTATTGGATAAGTGAGTTAATACATTTAAAAAGTCAATAAATTTATACAATTAGAAATTTTGTTAAGCTTCTATTCCTTTTGGGGGTGGGGGGAGGGTGCATTCTGTGTATTGGTTTTCTCACATCTTTCTAAGTCTAAGCCACTTGACAAAAAATAATTTAGCATCAATTGCCAAAGTAGCTTCAAACTTTTGTGAGCACTTATTTAGGGCATGCTTCTAAATGACCTTTCATCTCTATGAAGTAGCCATTCTTCTAAGAGAAGATGACATTGTAACTGTAGCCATACGTCTGGCCAGATGCAGATAACCCACTGTTATCCTAAGGTCAAGTAAAGAGCTTTTCAAGTTGTTTGTCAGAACTGCTGGAAGCAGAGTGTTTGGGCTCAGTTTTGGCAGCAGAAAGTATGTGATGAAGAAAGGCACCAAATAGTTTAAAGATTTTGTTTCCAGGTTTCTTATATGCTTATTCAAACAACACAGGTTAAATTAATGTGGTCAGTATATAAAATGTGACAAATCTAAGAAAACATACACAAAAATTTACTACAATCTGATAATTATTAACCAGTTAGTGTATATACTCTTTATATTTTCTTTGACACTTGAATTATCAAATTTCTTCCTCATAAAAATCTAATGCTGGATATTTCTTTAGAATTAGTTCTTAGGAACAGAGAGGAGTTTGATTATTTAGTACACTGAAAGCCCAATACATGGTTCTTGGGAGAGTTTGACATGGTCACAAGATTTGGTGAACAAATAAATACCATGAATATATCCAGCTTCCTGTGGTGATTGGAGTTTGTAAGCCTACGCACAAGCCAAGGGCCTGTGGATTTTAAGAACATCCCATCCCCACTGCTACAGCAACAGTGACTCAGTGGGTATAGCAGGTTACAGCTCCCGTGTCAAGTTCAGCTGCCACAGGGGTAAAACTATCAGGAAATGACTCATATCATTAAAAAAAAAAAAAAAAGATTTATTTTATTGTTTGAGAGAGAAAGAGACAGAGAGAAGGGGGAGGGCCCAGAACAGTCTCCATAGTTGTTCGTCATTAGTTGTAACATGGTTTTCTTCCACACAGGTGGGTGTGGAGATGCGTGGGGTAGGAATCGAAGGGGGCCTCCCGCATGGAGGTGAGAACCTTTACCATGGGGCTCAACTGTCACCAGTGGTGCCGCGGTTCAGCACATGGGTTTGCTTGGGCCTAGGTCAGGAATGGGTCCTTGGATCTCATGATTGCCAGGCAAGAGCTCACCCTGCTGAGCTGTCCCGGTATTCCTCATTTTACGAGTTTTTTAATTTATCTTTTTGGCACTGGTGGGTGGGATCCATTTTGTTCTCTCTATTTTCATTTGTATCTAGTACCACAGGTAAAAATGTATATGGTAAAGGCAGATGAGATACCCAAGGCCCCCTCAGATCCCTAGTGCATGAGCTTCTAACTTAAATATGCCAGGCCAGGCATAGGTAGTTGGCACTTTGGTTGTGAGTCCAAATTCTATTCTTTTTGAATCCTCTTTTGAACTTTATCCAGGGTCAAGAAGGAACTGTAGAAGGCTGACCTCTTAAATTAATTGGTAGTGGGCCCACATTGACTTTAGGTTTTTAGTTCCATATGCTCTATTTACGCTTTGTTCATCAGGAACCCAGTTTTGTATATTAATCTGCTTGGGCTGCCATAACAAAATACCGTAGGGTGGTGGCTTAAACCACAGAAATTTTTTTTCTCACAGCTCTGGAGGCTAAAAGTCCAAGATCAAGGTCTGATAGAGTTGATTCTGCCAAGAGCCCGATTCCTGACTTGCAGATAGGTCACCTTCTCCCTGTGTCCTTATGTGGTAGAGAGGGAGAGCAAGCGAGCTCTGATATATCTCCTTACAAGGACATTCATTCTATAGAATTATGGCTTTACCCTTATGACCTTATTTAACCTTAATTACTTCCTTACTCTAAATACAAACACATTAAGAGTTACCATTTCAACATATAAATTCTGGGAGACACAATTCGGTCCACAGCATTTGGGATCTGCCACAAAGGGTTTTGCCAACATCAGTGAAGGGCACTAGAGGGCTATCAGCTTTGGGACTTAGGAACAGAATTAAGTCAATACAATTCTTATAATCACTGGTAGGAAGACTAGGAAGGAGGCTGATTAGGAATGTCAGCAGACTATAGTTTGGACAATGTCTTTAGGAATTAAGTTTGCTTAGATTTCACAGGGAAAATTGGCTGGCTTTGTGGGGGAAAAAAAAGAGTGAGTTTTGAAATTAGAGCAAGAACAGAAGTGTGAGAATGGAAGAAAAATACAGTAGCTTCTTAAAAGATTAAATTTTAGTGGCCAGTTTAAGAGTTTGGGAGTGACCAGGTTGCAAAGTAAGAAGAGGGAAAAGAAGGTGGATCTAAATCAAATAGTTCTCAAAGATGAGACCTGAAGAAAGAGGGAGATTGCAGTCACCAATAAATCAGAAAATAATGGCTAGAGCCAAGTGTCACCTGAGCTAAGAGACAAAAGACAGCATCTCAGAGAGCAAATGGCTCCCAGAAGGAACCAGTGCAAGCACTTCCATGGCAACACGCAGTATGTCTTTCTCACCTCGGTCTGAACCACATCACACACAAAAGTGAGTACAGTAAGCCCCCACTTAACCTTGTTCTTTTTAAAGATCTATTTTTATTGTTTTTGACAGAGAGAGATATATATACAGATACAGAGAGAAGGGGGCGGGCCCAGAGCAGTCTCCATAGTTGTACATCATTAGTTTTCCATATAGTTTCACTCCACAAGTGGGCAGAGTCCGCACAGAGCAGGAAGTGGGGCAGGGCCTCTGCATAGGAGGCCCACCCCTGTGAGCTGGGGGCCTCGCTCCTGGGGTGGGAGCTGAACCAGGGGCCTCCCACATGGGAACATCTCCCCAGCGAGAACCGAATTAGGGGCACATCCGGGTTCAGCATGTGAATCTGGACGCTGGGGCTGGGACTCAATCCTTGGAACCCCAGGCTACAAGATGAGCACTCAACCTGCTCAGCCATCCTGACAGTCCCCACTTAACGTTGTTCTAGGGTCTTAGAAAGTGTAACTTGAAGCAAAATGATGTATTACACAAACACTTTTACTGTGGACTAATTGATATAAACAAAGATTAAGTTCTTATGACATATTTATGGTTACAAAAACATCACCAAACTTCTAAATAAAAACCCCAAACACTTCTCATGTTAATCATAGAAACAGATGTGAGCTCTGTGAAAAAGATTAATAAAAACAACTAAAAGAATTATTTTCCAACCTGCTTATTCCAGTTCAGGGTCTCAGGTGGCTGGAGCCTCCTCTGGCAGCTCAGGGTGCATGTTGGGACCTCACTCTGGACAGGATGCCCTTCCTTTACAGGGCCACTCACTGCACGCCACACTCATTCTGACTGGGGTGATCCAGACACTCCCCATAAGAGGGAGGAAGGGAGGAAGGGAGGAAGGAAGGAAGGAAGGGAGGAAACGAGGGAGGGAGGAAGGGAGGAAGGGAGGAAGGAAAGAAGGAAGGGAGGAAGAAAGGGATGGAAGAAGGGAGGGAGGAAGGGAGGAAGGAAAGAAGGAAGGGGGGAAGAAAGGGAGGAAGGGAGGGAGGAAGAGAGGGAGAAAGGGAGGGAGGGAGGAAGGAAGGGAGGGAGGGAGAGAGGAAGGGAGGGAGGAAGGGAGAAAGGGAGGGAGGGAGGAAGGGAGAAAGGGAGGGAGGAAGGGAGGAAGGGAGGAAGGGAGGAAGAAAGGGAGGAAGGGAGGGAGGAAGAGAGGGAGGAAGGGAGGAAGGAAGGGAGGAAGGAAGGGAGGAAGGGAGGGAGGGAGGGAAAAAGGGAGGAATGGAGGGAGGGAGGAAGGGAGGGAGGGAAGAAGGGAGGGAGGAAAGAAGGAAGGGATAGAGGGAAGGACAAAGGAAGGGAGGAATAGTAATGTTGGGTTGCTTTTTAATAATTCCACACACACACACACAAAATACCACCATTTGTATTTCTAAGATACACCAACTATCTCTTTGTGCTAAGGTTTCTTTCAGAAGTACTCATTTGTAGGATTATATATATTTTTTCTCTCTAAATATAGTGTTTTGTGCTATTTTGAACACAATAACCTCGCTTATCCTCACTGGTGAACTTCCCTCAAAGACCAAAAGGGGCGTTTGGGGATGCTCCACTATCTCTCAAGGCCTGTTACAGCAATACTCCCCACAGTGCTTCTCAGACGCTAGGGCATAGGAGCCTTAATGACCTAAAGGACTATTCCATGATACGGTACCACAGGTGTGCTTAACTGCGGGGCAGAACTTACCTCCCAGCTCCCTGTCTCAGAGTCAGGCTTCATGATTCCTCTAAGAGACCAGACTCTGCCATTAACTGGTGGTGAGCTGTGGCAAATCATTAACCTTTATTGTTCTTAACTTCTGCACTTGAAAATACGAGGGTCAGATCAGATTATCCCCAGAAGTACCTTTCTTCTCCAAAAAGTCACAATTCACAGAGTCTCAGCCTTAATATGTAGCAAAATCAAAGTGATACATGGCAATGTTGTACGTCTCTGTGTGTGTGCGTATATTCAATCTATGTATAACATAAATAACATATCTATTAAGTATAATATATCTATAACAACATACCTATATGTATATAAATAGGTATAAAGCACAAATTAGCTTTCTGAGAATGCTGATTCAGATTCAGTAGCTTAGTTTCCATTGTAATAAAAGTTACCAACCATTATATTCGCTTGCAATGGATTAATTCTATAATAGCATGGGCTACAATGCAGTTTAAGGGAAATTGTGGAGTAGAATCTGTCGGTACAAATCATGAGTAGGAAGAATAAGTGTTTCCTAGCATGTTGTGTTTCTTTGCCCTTCTGGTATGAAATTAGAAAAGCCAGGGAGGTCCAGAAAATGTGCTTGATGGCACATTTGAGAATGAGAAAGTCAGAAGATCATGCATATGTGTATTTCTTGTTTTATTACAATACCTATTAGCAAAAGCACCAGACTGAATAGAATATAAGTTTATTTTGCCTAAAATAGATTTTACAGATACTTTCCTTCTCATCTGATGAAGGCAAACATGTTGTTTCTAGATATATTTTATTTTTAATGATATAAAATTCCAATTCCAAATGAAATTATGACTCTAAAAGTGTCGGGTGACTACTTGTCTGTCACCATTGCCCAAATGCAGATAAATACATCTCTTGTATATGATTCTAACCTTGAATTAATTCTGTCAAATTATTTATGTATGTAGCACTTTGATATAAAATTCTCAGTGCAATAACAGAAACCACTTTAAAACACAAAAAAATCACAAAAGAAAAATACCTTTAGTCCTAGTGCCAAAAGAACAGTATTATGATGTGTCTTTCCCATATCACCTATAATTACACAATCAAATTATATGTACAACTCCCCCCCCCAAAATATTATTTATACATTACTTTGTAGGTTGCTGTGCTTATTTAATAATATAGCATGGACATTTCCCCATGACCATAAATACTTAGCTATAGCTTATATATCAAATACATTTATTTACACATTAGTTTTAAGACCAGATGTTATCAACTTAATATTCATGAGTTGTTTTTAAAAGATCATTTGTGGGGAAGCCGGGATGGCTCAGTGGGTTAGGCGCTCACTTTGCAGCCCCGGGGACCGAGGATCGAATCCCGGCCCCGGCCAGTGTGGAACCATGTGCTGAACTGGGAGCTCCCCCAGTTCAGTTCTCTCTCTGTCTCTGTATCTCTCTCTCTCTCTCTTGCTCTCTGTCAAAAATAAACAAATAAAATATATATTAAAAGGTCATTTGCTTCTTTGCTGGACGCAACCATATTGTTCTGTCATGAGGACTGGAATGCAGATACAAGTTCCCAAGACCGCTTTCCATGGTGTCTGACACATGGCACCTGGTGCACATGCGCCTCTGAACCATGGGCCGTGGGCTACCCGATGGGTGGATGTGGACAAAGCCCTCGGCAAGTGCTACTTCCTGGGATGGGCTCCAGGCTGGTTGGAATGCACCCAGAATTAGAGGACATTTCAGGTTTCAAGTGAGCTAATGTGTTGGAGTGCTGCTCATATCAGGTGAGAGTTATTAGGGGTCAAGGGACAGTAGACAAAAGTGGGTAGCAAAAACACCCCGCAAAAACAAAAACAAAAACCCAAAACACGGGATATCTGATCTTTGAGAGCTAGACTTTGCACAAAAGACTGTTGCTAAACAAGTTCACAGCACCCACACTTTTTGTTTCAGAGCCTTTGCCCCAGTTTTGGTGTCTGCTCCCCACCCCCCTCCGGCCCAGATTCCAAGTGTGATCTAGCTGCCCCGGAATCTCCAGCCAGTAGGAATGGGCAACGTGATAACTTCATTCCTGCAGAAGAATTGTAGAAATATATGCTTTCTCTCCTAAGCACCTTTTATGTCAGCTTAACCATAAAATCTTTCCCGTTCTATCAAATCTTTCCCATTCTCTACTTCACTGCTCAGTCCCCTGAAAATTTTTTTTAAATTTCTACTGTTAACTATGGTGCCTGGCTCACAATAGAATATCAAGATGTGTTTGTGGAACTCGTGATTAAATGAATGAGATAGTGACATTAAAATTATATAGATATAGATATTAAATAAAATTATATATGTAATTATATGTAATTACATATATATAAGTGCTATAACAGCTTTTTGGTTCAAGCTTCTTTCTGAAATCTCTCAAATTCAACATGGAGTTTTGTGCCTTTTTCTAAGATCAAACCTGAGTGGGGAACAAGTTTTGCAGCTCAGATTTTGTAGTGTCACAAAGTTGGCAAAAGTCCAAGTTGAGTAGTTGGAGGTGCTTTCTTGTTTCTGAAGTCTTGAGAAAATCAGCTTCATCCTCACATTTTGTAAAACACTGGAATTAAATACAGTGCAAGGTGATTTTACTCTTGTTGTTCCCATTTCATCTAAGCAGAATGAAATCTCAAACTCCTGTTTGTTTATCAGACAGGCCTTCTTAAGGTTTAGGAACATAGAAATAGTGTTTTTTTTGTGTGTGTTTTTGTTTTTTGTTTTTTGTTTTAATATAAATAAAGCAATGCAAGGGAATGCTACAGACAGTAGTAGTACCTACTGTCTCCTCTGATTAATTCTTTCTCCAAATTCTGGTTTTAATAACTTCAGAATTATGTAGTCTCTTTGATAGATCAGGAGGTACTCCAAGCAGTCTATACCCTCTTTCACTTACCGCTCATGGATTGCATTATGCCTCATATTTTTCTTAATATTTGGACAGTCTCGAAACTTTTCTACCAGTATCAACTTAATGGTCAGGACTATGTCCTACTCAGTATTAAATCACCTGCTCCTAGAAATGTACCTAGTAGATAGATGAGATAAATAATAAATTTCTTTTCTTAAATGCTTTGCAGCCAATTTGTTGCCTCCTACATAGATAATATGAATTCTAAAGCACTTTCATTGGAAAAAATAAAGAATCCTGTTTCTTTTGTTAGATTATTTCTCAGAAAAAGAAATGATTCCTGATTTTGGAATATTGCTTTTCTTTTTTAAGAGTTCCTAGTCTATTTAGGTAAGTAAACATCGTGCCATGCTGTAATAAAAATAATCATTCCACAGTCTTTGTAAAAATACCACTATGAGTATAAGTCAACCTATTCCCCTTACTTAGTTATTTATCCATTCTCTCTCTTCTTTCTTTCCACCCTGAAAAAGTTTTATAGATTGTAACTTGTAATTTTTGGATTTGTACAACATGAGTTAGTAATTATGGACATAGACAAGTGTTCAAGATCCAACATGGAAAGAGCTCTAGAGAGAATCTTGGAGATCTTAGCCTAATGTGTAATCCCAGCAAGGTGTTTTTTGAAGACAGGAAAGCTAGAGAGGTTAAGTGGCTGGATAATGTCACAGAGTGAGTAGATAATGGCTAAAAGCTAAGGTAGTAGAAAGTATTTTGTACAGCTTGGGAAAAACATGATAGGTGGAAAATTGAAAAAGATAAACATAGAAAGGTATCTTTTTCAATGTAACTAAACTCTACTCTCAGAGAAAAGAATGTATGGGAAGAAAAAAAAGTTACCAGAATATCCATGTTGATACGGATTCATCTAGTTTCTATACTGATTACCATCTACTTCAGAAATACGAGTGTAGAAAGTGGCAAATGGCCTGCGTCCAGGTGGAAGAATATAAATTTGCTCTCAGAACATGTTATTGAAAATGGTAGTTTTCAGTAGTAGATTTATTTTTTTTTTAAGATTTATTATTATTGTTTTTGACAGAGAGAGACACAAAGAAGGATGGGGGTGGGGAGCAGAGCAGTCTCCATAGTTGCACATCATTAGTTTTCCACATAGTTTCATTCTACAAGTGGGTTGCACAGGCCAGGAACTAGGCTGGGGTCTTGCCCCAGTGAGAACTGAACTGGGGGTACTCCCCGGTTCAGCATATGGGTTCACACAGGCTGGGAACAGGATTTGATCCTCAGACCCTGGGGCTACAAGATGAGTGCTCAACATGCTGAGCTATCCCAGCATCTCCAGTAGATGTATTTTAGCAAAAAAATGTCAGTAGGTAATATGGCTAAGCTCTTAGGAGTGTTCTCAAAAAATCATCACAGCATAGGAATAACTCTGTCTGTTAACAGTACTCATTTATCATTAGCAGTCATGTGAGTTAATTATATCTCTTGAAACAAGGAAATCTCTGCTTTTTATTTTGGTTTTGTGGGGGGAAAAAAAAGTGATTTTGCTCTCCTGAGTTTCAAATCTGTCTTCCTAATATTTGAAAAGAAAATATTTTTGATTTCTCAATATACTCTTTTTCATAAAGAACTATAAAATTTAAAACTAATGATAAAAAATGTTTCAGTGTAAAAGACCACAGGAGATGTTTTCTCATTCAACTAACATCCAAATGATACAATCAGATGAAGTTTTCTGTGTAATTTTCATGTTGAAGAGTCTATTCAAGTTGATTAAAGAGGATATTATGTAAAATTTGGAGGGTTTTCATCACAAAGCATTTATGTTGAATACCATAATTTGGGGAATATTCTTTTTTTCTTGAGCAGTCCTCGTGCCTCAAATGTTTGTTTCTTTCAGAGATTTCTGATAGATAGGAAAGCCAAGCTGTTTTTAACTGCACAAGTTAAAAAAAATTGTCTTCACAATTCTTTAATCTGAATCTATTGTGTGAGATTTTCTCCATAGCAATAATGCATACTTACGGCTTTTTTTTTTCTTCTTAAGGAATAAATGAAAATAAATTTTGTATCTATAAAGATATATTTGCTCTAAAAATACAAATGAACAGGGCATTTTGAAATTATTTGAAAATTCAGAAATGTGTGGCTAGGAACAAGTTAATAGTAGATAAAAATCTTTCTTTTTAATAGATTTCAGATACTGGCAATACATAAACACATATCAAGCCAAAACCATTATAATTTTGGACCCCAGATGGAAGTTGTTTATGAACTAGAGAACATCCAGTTTATTTATAGTACAGAAATTATTAACACTTGAAAAACAAACAAAAAAAAGCAATCACAGTATCTCCAACCGTGTAATGACTATGTTAGACACAAGAATCACAAATTTAGCTTTATCTTTCTTAAATCAAAAGCTGGATTGAAGAGATTATTTCTTTGTTAGTAAAATTAGAGGAAAAATAGCACTTTCAGAATTATAACATAAAAAGATAAGCTGCTACAATTATTCTCTAGAACAATAAAGTTCCATTTTGGAGAAGACATAAAAGTCATCAGAGAAATATTGAAATAAAATTAATTAGATGATAAAACATTTTTTTCCCTGTTTCTCTTTTTTCTATGGTGAATATTTTCTTACATCCTTCTTTTATTTCCGATTTTCTTTTTTTTTATAGTCACAATATTTATCCCTTTTTAATAGTCATTTATTTTTCATTATACATTCTTTTTAGTGAGCATGTAATCTTCCACTATACTTCCCCTTCCACTTTCTCTCCTTTCCTTAGTCTTTTTTATTGTTTTTCTTTATGTCTGTAGAAGGAAGGCCATTGGATGGAAGCACCAAGGAAATCGTTTTCTGTTCCATAGAGGAAAGAACTTTCTAAATCTGAGCATTATTTAATGTGGACACAAACAACTTTTCTTGTAGTGACCCCCTTACTTTAAGAGATATGTAAGAAAAGAATGGAGCATTACTTCTCTGAAAAGTTATAGAGAAAGCTTGCTTAAGTAGGAGATTGTATGACGTGACCTGTAACTTTCCTTTTAGCACTAACATAATATGCTTCTATAATTCTATTTCCTCACTAAAGCACAGCAAGGAAGTTCCTGTGACGCTCTACCATTCCGAAGTGCTCACAGGCATAAATGACCATCCGAATCTGTTTTTGTCCCTCCTTTTTTGCTGGAAGGTGGAAAATCTTCTACCAAGTCTACTGAATAAGTGCTTGAACGTACTCAGGTTAGCTTAAGCATTTTCTGTTCTGCCTTTCCATTTGATCAATTCTCTTTCCTCATCGCTTTATTCTTTTTCTTGTCACGTTCGCATCTTCTCTGCTTCCCTCTTTCCTCTTCTTACCCTGTTCTCGTTCTCATCTTTTCCCTTCACTCTTTGCCCCATTCTTTTCTCTTCCTTTTTGAATTCCGATTCTTACTCAGAGAAGGTTCGCTTTAGGTCTTGGCATTCTAAAGGCTCAGAAGCAATTAGTCATTAGAGAAGGAAAGGAGATACTCTCTGGCCTCTTAGGGAAACAAAGATGACTTCTCAAGCCTCCCTCCCACCCTCCTACCCACCCCTTTTCCCCTCTAAATATTGATGGTATCACACTAGCAGCCTACTAATGTAACATTGGCTGGCACTCTGCAGAGGCAAGGGGAGCTGCAGGTTCAGTCGCAGGTAAGAGACTTAAGGCATCTTTTCCTTCTATCTGTTACTTGCTCTCCTATAGGCCCCGTACTTCAAGCTTGCCAAGGACAGAAAAACCCCAGTGCTCCTCAGTAGATTTGCAGCGCCTGGAGAAGCTCCACCTCCCACATGAGCTGTAAATTTTACTGATGTGTATCAGCAGATGCAAAGGCTACTATGGCAACAGGAGGAAAGGTTGTGCCCTGTTCATCAGGAGGGACAATTACACAGCCAAGATTCCAAGTATTGATTTCTCAACACTTCGGAGTTGGAGAAAGAAAACACATTTGATGGGAGACTCCTGACCTCCAAGGTTGCTTGTTCAGACCACGTCCTGATAAGCTGAGTCAGTGCCTACCTTTTTTTCCTGGTTTGACAACGCCCAGGATCAGGACAGCGAATTTCAGTGCAGCAGCCTCCTGGAGAATTCTGAGATAGTTGAGCGCTTAAATGTGCACCACTTAATTATGTGCCACGTGTAATTTCAGAGCAGTTCTATTTATAGTGGGACTTTATTTTTAAAGAGCTTATATATTTCAGGGTGGGAGGCGATGTGGATCATTTTAGGCCTTGTAACGTGGCTTACAATGTGACTCAACAGAGCTGTGTAATTGGCGAGCACTTCAAATGGGTCACGTTCAGATCAAGACGGGAAAGAGGACACTCATGGCATAAAAACAAGCTCAGGATTCAAAATCTGAAACTCCTCTTGTGTGTGTGTGTCTGCATGTGTGTTGTGAGGTGTATTTGTTCTGTGGAGAGGTGGTTATTTACTGATAGTGAAAATAGAGAAGTCAAAAAAGAAATTCAGACATTAAAAAAAAACCAGAATTTGTGTAAATGGCAAACAAGGTCAGATTGGGTCAAATGCAGATTCAGGATGTGATGCCAAATGGGAAAGACATAAAGGAGATGGAAGTATGAAAGTAGGAGGAGCAACACCCAGGGAGCTGCAGTGAAAGGGGGGCTTGTCTGGGCTGTCAATCACAAAACAGCTGCAGGCAGAGAGCAGAGATTCTAACCTTGTCCTCCACTAAGGTGTGTGTGTGTGTGTGTGTGTGTGTGTGTGTGTGTGTTGGGGGAGGGGTGACAGCCGGCTTATAAGAAGGTCCTCAGTTTCTTATAGGCGGAATGACTCCCTCCTGCTTTGGTATAGTGGGGAGCGTGATTAAAAAGGTTTTCCCCTCTTTTTTTTTTCACTAAGTGAAGACAAGAATAATTGAGGGTTGCAAAAAAATTTTCGGAGACCTAGAAGTACAACAGAAAGTTCATTGGCTTGGTGTAAAAGTGACTGTTGCCCTTTATCACCAAATGAGGTACGGTTGTTCTTCTCCCCTCTTCTGTCCCCACCTAGCTCACACTCCGCTCAAGGAGTTTGCCCTCAGGTTCTTACACACTCCAGTTAGAAACGTAGAGACGGGCTGTAGCTTTAAAGTTGGTGCAACACCCATGTAACTGACTGACTCAGAGACCAGGTCTGCAGGGTGAGCGGTGATCCAGGTCATCTGTCTCAACTGCGTGATAATCAGTTGATTGAACATCTTTGTTGTTTTCGGGGCTTGCCTGTTGCGTTGGAGAGATAGAGCTGCAATATTTTGTAACTTTTCTTAGCTAATCACATTTATAATTATTTCCTACTTACGTATATGCCTACATTCATCCTTAATCCTTGTGTCTACTTCCAAGCACGAGCACATTTCCTAACCAAGGTTGAACTACAATTCCTACATTCCACCCACGTTTCCACCCCTTTCTTCATTATTTTTCCCTCAGTTCCCTTGCACTTGTGTTTGTCAAAGCAAGTACAGGTTAATAGCAGGGGAGCAATGTCTTTTGCAGTTAAACAATAGTGAAGAGGTGAAATAAATGTATTTTCAAGGCCTAGCACAGGAAATCATAATCTTTTAAATTAAAAAAAAAAAAAGAAAGCCAGTACCTTTATTTTAATTTTTTTATATTTGAAAGATTTATTGTTTGAGAGAAGGTGACAGAGACAAAGAGAAACAGAGAGAAGTGGGAAGGGCCCAGAGCAGTCTCCATAGTTGTACATCATTAGTTTTTTGATATAGTTTCATTTCACACAGGTGGATGTGGGGCCAGGTGAGGCAGAACTGAACTGGTGGCCTCTCTCATGGGAGGCAAGAACCTTCGCTGCCATCCTGGTGGTTACCAGTTGGGCTGCAGTTCAGCATGTGGGTTTGCATGGGCTGGGCTGGGATTCAATCCATGGACCTCACTGTTGCAAGGCACGTGCTCAACCTATTAAGCTCTCCCACCATCCTGCCAATACCTTTAAATGTGGTTTCAAGGCCTAGAGTAGGACTTTGGAAAGGCTGAATTAAATATTGAGAATTGTTATTAATTAGTTCCTTACTTTTGTATTTTTTAACAATATACTGATGAAAAGGAGTATTAATCTGAATATTAGTTTATAAATCAGATTATCATAGATGTCACTATTAACAATAAATGATAACATTGTAGTAACAAGGATTACTAGTAGTAATAATAGTAGTATTTTATTTACTTAGGTATTATAAATTCTGTGAGGGCGGTAGCTGTGTTTAATAGGTGCTTAATAAGTATTTATAGGATTCTGAATATTTTTCACTCATATACTCTCTTGCTTTTCTTAACAATTCAGGAATCCTGTCTCACTCATGCTTTCACATGCGTGGTATTGCAACTAGTACATAGGAATTTAGCAAATACTTGTTGCCTAAGGAATTAGTAGGGCAGGTATCAACATCTGCATGATGAATTCAGAACACACAAGGGCTGTCCAGAAAGTATCCAGCCATGTACCCATTCTCGTTATATTGGCATGGATGGATTTTTCCAGATAGCTCTTGTAAAGCTATGGCCTGACAGTCAACTAATTCGGCCATAGCCTTCAATGGGGAGCATATCTTACCTACTCCCAGAGTGAACAAATTTAAGATAGAATGTTTCACATTTTAAATATATGTAAACTATAATCCTAGGCTAATTTTGGACTTTGCTATTGACAAGCCTTTGTACAGAGATTGTTGGAAAGATTGAATTTGCTTGTGCTATTCATATACTTATGGAGCATTGAGATTGGGTGAGCAATAGTTGGCTACCAAGAGGAATCCTGCCTAAGTATTGATGTCTAACAAATTTGGCACTCACACTTGGAATGGTTAATCAATCTTGCCATGGATTATTGGTGTTCATCTTGGAATTTCTGATAATGTTTCCCTAAGTGAAGAGTTCCAAATAGATTTGAAGTTATCTAAACTATTGTAGACAAACACTTCTGTTATCCTTCAAAGAATTCCCAGAGCTAATGGTACATCTGTGGGAGTACTGATGAGGACAACCCCCTGGAAACCTGCTGAGTGAGCAGCCTTTTTGAGCACTTGTGTCTTCATCAGCAAAGCAAGACAATAGTGCTACCTACTTTAGAGGCAATTGTGAAGGGGACAGTGAAAGCACTTCATACACTAGAAAACACAATATAGATGTAAGTTGCTTTATTACTATTATCTGTAAAATGGAGGTCATAATTTCTTATCTATCTTAAAAAGTTGGTTTAAGAATCGAATGAGATAGTATGGGAAAATATGAGGAGGGCAAGACACTTTTCATCTGCAAAATGAAACTATTATTAAAATGTCCTCTTCAAGGACATTAATATCTTTTTCTCATAACTAAAAATGAGGTTAGTTCCTTCTGCAGAGATCCATGGCACTGGTACAAATAAAATAATTATCACCATTACATGACCGGTGATTGAGGGCTGCAAGCTGCTTCTTCACTACCAAGTCTCTGTGCAGCAATGCACAGGCCATTAAAAATGCCATCAGAGTTATAGAACCCATGTGCCAAATAAATTCCTTGTTTTCTCAGCATCACTTATACTTTTTAAAGAGTTGCTAACTGCAAAAGCTGTCTCCTTAGGACATAAATCATTGTAATTGCAACTTTGGAAGTGGTAAGGTAGCTAAAGCGACAAATAAAGCTCAGTAGGAGAGTTTCAAGTATGGCAATTTGTGTTTTCTCTAAGGCCTTTCTTATGAGAAATTGGGAAGTCAGACAATGTCTATAACAAACATATGCCATAAGAAATCCAACTACATATCAGTGATTTTTAACTAGGAAGTCTTTTCATGAATAGATTTTAATTAGTCACAGATGTAAACAACAAACCTTGGTTTAATTATGTAGTATTTATCTTCATAGCTTCCTAAGTCAGAAGAACCTTCCAAATTGAGAAGGAAAGATGTAACAGTATATAAATTATGTGTCTATAATCCTCACTGGCTGTGAACATGCAGAGGTTCTTCCACTCTGGGGTCTTTGGAAAGAGCAGTTAAAGAATCAGGATCTGAAAGGGGTTGGAAGAGGAGAGACAATGTCCTGGACTGTAGCTGTGGTCTCCCTATGTTACCATTTCTCACCCAGTGTCCCTTCCTTATCAGGCTTAGCAATAGAAGAGGGTGACTGTTGTACTCTCTTCTGGACACATGTAGTTCTACAGTTAACAATAAATCTCTGTTTAAGATGATGGACACTATGGACACAAATATGGTGTAATAAAGAATGTAGTCAGGCGCCTACAAAACACTTCTCTTACTGACAGCATTTGCCTCTGCAGCTGGTCTCTTCTAGAAGCATCATCAGATTGACTAAGAGCACTTGGCTTCTTTGGATCTGAGGAACAGGGCCTCAGTTTTCCTTTCAAATGACTTTTGGAAATCGGCACAATCTCAACTAATTGTATAGTGTGTAGAAATTGCAATGGAGTAAGTATTTTTTGTGCATAAACTACATGGAAACAGGCAATTTTTTTCATCTTGGGGTTCATGTTACTATGTAAGTTTGATTTTCATTTCTTGGCCTTTACTGTGTTAGGTAATACCTGTCACTGCTCCTTCCCCTACTCAGAACCCTTTCTAAGTTGATTCCGGTGACAAAAATCCCAGTTCAAGCAGTTGGTGGATCTCATAACCTACCCCTGACACTGATAAATTAGCTGTTTTTATCTTTGAATCCTTGGTCCACCGTGGAGTGTCCTGTAGATGTTACTTTTCAGCTGGTATTTCATTAGGTTCAGCAATGTGACCTTTATCGATGATTTCTCTTCCTAAGATGTAATACCTTCTCCAGATTCTTTATTTCCCAGTCTGTTCTTTATCACTTCCCTCCTCTGTGCCCCTTTAGGTTCTCTATTACACAACAAACCCATTCATCTAACTGCTTCATCCCATCAGGAGGCTGCTCTTGTACCCATTGGCTACCCCAAAGTTATGGTAGTTCATTAACATGTAGATGACTCTGCTCAGAGCTGAATGGGCTAAATCTGTGTTTGAAGAGGTTAATCAACATATAGGATACCAACATGCACCACTCAGACAGGAGAGGATTTCCTCTCATTTATTTGTCTTTTAAAATTTTTTTTTCAGCAACATTTTGTCATTTTCATTGTACAAGGCTTTCTCCTTAATTCCTATGTGTTTTGTTTTGTGTTTTGATGCTATTGTAAATGGATTGTTTTTTAAATTTCCTTTTAGGATAGCTTGCTGTTGATGCATATAAATGCAACTGAGTTTTGTATGTTAATTTTGTTTCCTGCACTTTGCTGAATTTATTAGTTCTAATGGTTCTTTTGTGAAATTTTTGAGGCTTTCTACAGACGATCATGTCATTTGTGAACAGAAATAACTTTATTTTCTGATTTGGACAACTTTTATTTCTTTTTCTTGACTAATGGCTCTGGATAGGACTTCCAAAACAATGTTGAATAGAAGTGGTGGGAGTGGGTCTCCTTGCTTTGATCCTGACCTTAGAGAAAAAACTTTCAGTTTTTTGTTGTTAAGTTTGATATTAACTGTAGACTTTCCCTAAATGAACCTTATTATTTTGGCTGTAATTTCCTTCTAGTCTAACGTTGAGTACATACAGCATGAAATAGTGTGTTGAAATTTGTAAAATGTTTTTTCTGCATTTCTTAAAATGATCATGTTTATACTTTATTCTGTTAATGTGGTTTATCACAGTGATTGATCTGCATATATGAAAACATCCTTGCTTCCCACCAATAAATCTCACTTGACATGGTGTATAATTATTTTAATATACTGTTTTTTTTTGTTGTTGTTGTTTTATTATTTATTTATTTATTTTTTAATATTATTATATTTTATTGTTAAATTTAATGGGGTGACATTGGTTGGTAACAATCAGACAGTTTCCCAATGGACAACTCCACATCACATCACCCATGCATCGCATTATGTGGTATATGGTGAGAGATCGCAGTTCACCTTCAGCCTTTTGCATGTGGCTTTCCAATTTTCCCAGCACCATTTACTGAAGAGGCTTTCTTTTGCCCACTGTATATTTTTTGCTCCTTTATCAAAAATAATCTGTTCATAAATTTGTGGGTTTATTTCTGGGTTTTCAATTCTGTTCCATTGGTCCATGGGTCTGTTTTTTTGCCAGTACCAAGCTGTTTTGATTACTGAGGCTTTGTAGTACAGATAAAAGTCAGGCCGTGAGATGCCCCCAGCTTTATCCTTTTTTCTTAGGATGGCTTTGGCGATTCATGCATGGTCTTTTGTGGTTCCATACAAATTGGATGATTTTTTTATCTATTTCTTGAAAGAATGACTGTGGGATTTTGATGGGAATGGCATTGAATCTGTATATTGCTTTGGGGAGTATGGCCATTTTAACTATGTTGATTCTTCCAATCCATGAACATGGAATGTCTTTCCATTTCTTTGTATCCTCTTTAATTTCTTTTA
>PVKE010018986.1:0-28950 GCA_004027555.1 Craseonycteris thonglongyai | reverse complement strand
CCCCCCCCCCCCCCCCACCCACCAGGGTCGGGGGGACAAAAAAAAAAAGTACATAGGATATATTTAAAGGAGACGGAAGATCGTAATACAACACTAAAGGAAACTCAAGTGGAGACAGCTGTTGGATTTATTTTGTTTTGGCAATGCAGAAAGGTAACTAAAAACAGAAAGGCATATGGAAGAAAACAAATTTTACAAAAGGCATAAGCCATCCAAATATACAAAATACACACTAAAAAATCAAAACATTTTATGAACAGACCACCATCAGTGAATCAACAATCTGTACATGACATGTGTTCCCCCTTTCTATCCTTATTGTAAGAGTCTTGACAGTCATGCATTAGTCATTCAATCAACAAATATTTATGAGCACTTTCTTTCTTCCTGCACTGTGCTGGGCACTGAGGATACAAGGGCAATGATCTCATGGAGTTTTTATTCTAGCAGGAAAGACACTTATTAGAGCAGGTAATTGAAGTAGGATGGGGGCTATAAGTCCTCACTTAACATCCTCCATAGGTTCTTGGAAAATGCAACTTTAAGCAAAATGACCCACAACAAAACCGATTTTACCATAGGCTCATGGACATAAATAAGAGTTAAGTTCCTATGGCATAAAACATTACCAAACTTCTAAATAAAAATCTGTGTCTTAGCTATTGTGAATAATACTGCAATGAATATAGAAGTACATATATCTTTATGAATAAGTGTTTTCAAATTTTTCAGGTAGATACCCAGACAGGGATTGCTGGGTCATATGGTAGCCTTGTTCTTAATTTTTGGGGAACCTCCATACTGCTTTCCATAGTAACTGCACCAATTTACAGTCCCAACATTGTGTGAGGGTTCCTAGTTCTCTGAATACTCTATAGCACTTGTTATTTCTTGTCTTATTGATGACAGCATTCTAACAGGTGTGAGAAGTCGTATCTCACTGTAGTTTTGATTTGTAATTTTTTATGACTAGTGATGTTGAGCATCTTTTCACATATCTTTGGGCATCTGTACGTGTTCTTTGAAAACAACTTAACTATCCTTCAATAGATGATTGAATAAAGAAAAAGTGGTACATATGGACAATGGAATACTATTTAGACATAAAAAGATGAAATATTGTCATTTGTGACAACATGGATGGACCGTGAGAGTATCATGCTAAGCAAAAGAAGTCAGATGGAAAAGGTACAAACCATATGATTTCATTCATATGTGGAATATAAAAAAAAAAGGAACAAATAAAACAAACAAACTCAAAGATACAGACAACAGAACGGTGGTTACAAGAGGGGAAGGAAGTAGGAAAGATGAAGAGGGTAAATGGAGTCAAATATGTGGTGATGGAAGGAGCGCACAATGGAGTATACGGATGTTTATTATAAAATTGTACACCTGAAATTATATAATGTTATTAACCAATGTTACCTCAATTAATTTAATTTTAAAAAAGGTCCAAAACACTTCTAATACTAAACATTATAATAATAAATGTGAGCTATACATATATTTCAGAAAGATGAATAAAAACAAGTAGATCATTCTTTTCCAGTCTGCTTATTCCAGTTCAGGGCTGTGACTGGCCGGAACCTCTCCCACATCTCAAGGCCTAAGATGGGGTAACCACCCTGGGCAGGACACCCTTCTATCTTAGGGCATACCCACAGGCACCCACACTCACTTGGACTGGGACAATGTAGACACTCCAGTTCATCTCATGTGCACATCTTTGGGATGTGGGAGGAAACTGGCATCCCAGGGAAAACGCACGCAAACATGGAGAGGACATGTAAACTCTATACAGACTTGGTCCCAGCCAAACACTGATTTCTTTTTTCATCAATGTTATAACAAAACAACGTTGAATGAAATGATGTTACTCAAGAACCTGCTGTATTTCTAAAAGGGAAGCTGTCTCCTGTTCTCTCCCCCACTCTCTTACTACCATCCCTGTCACAAGAGGCTTGCTCACTAGTGTCTGCCATTGTCCCTCTGCCCAGTAACTGCTACCTGGGCATCTAAGGAAGTTGAGAATCCTACTGCTCAGGCAGACAAAAGTAGGCTCCTCCTCTTCCAGATTGTAATTGATATCAACTGCTCATACAAATATTTCAGTTAATCTCATATATGCATATCGTCTTTTATGTACAAACCATTGGAAGGCCTAGAGAAAATAAACCATGTTCTCTGTTCTTATGTAGCGGACACTGCTGAGCAAGGACAGATATAAACATGAATAATTCTAACACAAGACATCATCTGAGAAAGCATCCAGCATCGTATATAAATTATATTGTTTGGAGGGGCCAAAGTTAAAGAGGGGAACATTCCCTTCAAATCAAGAAAAAGTGTCCAACTAAAGAATGATCTTTGAGATGGCCTATTCTCTCAAAATTCAACAGGCAGAGAAGATAAAGGACAGCCCAATCTAAAGAGAAAAAAATAGTGAAGTCACAGAAACATAAGAGTAGTGTGAGATGATGAAGGGATGGAAGGTGGTCTGGAAGAGCTGGGGCATAGAAAGAACACTTCACTTAGTTAGTGTTGTGTTCATTCACTTGTGTGTTTGTGAGGAAATGTTTACGGAGTATTTCTTGCATATTGACACAGCATCACTTTCCCCAAAGTATTTAAGTGACAAAGTACTGGCCTTGGACTCAGAAAACCTAGGATCCTATTCCAGTGACAGTGTGACCATGGATAAGTCATGTTATCTTTCTGACGTCAGGTTTCCTTTTCTGTGAAATGAAAAAGATAACCATGTCTTATAGAAGCGTCCGGGGCACAATAAGATAATACCTTTAAAAACATCTCGTACTGCTAAGGTTGTGAAAATGCTTAAGATCTTTTCTGGGGACTTAGTAGATGCTCATAAAGGATTTTATTGTTTCATAAGTCAGTACAAGTAAAGCCACAAGTTTCTATTTAATTTCAAGTTATCAGTTTCCCTTGACAGTTTCACCGGAGATCACTCTGTCATAGCAAAATTGAATCCACCATTACTCTTCTAAAAATATTTAGTCTTCACAAAATTGTGACACAGATATCAACATCATCTGTAATATGTAACTGTATTTTAATTTTGATTTGAGATTTCTGTTAGGAAGAGATGGTATATCACTTTTATTAAAAAAATCACAGCATCTAACATGACTGTTATCACTTTCTGCAGGAATATTACAGTTTATGAAAGTTCAGGATAGCACTATAAATTCTTAAAATTAAGGAGGAGAAAAAGAAAGTGCAGAGGTAATAAAGGAATAGTCAAGATGTGATGCTATTTACTTTCCATTCCATGTCTGGAAGACTTCTCCTGGAAAATACATGTGAAGTTTGGGAATTCAGATAAATTTACTGTTTTAAACTCATATGTAAGTGAAAATTTAAAACCTCGATTTAATAAAGACTCTCTTTTTTAAATCTCCAATTTAAAAGTTGGGGTTTTTTTTCCCCTTGAGTGACATTTTGGTATAAAAATCTTATTGGAAATTTACAACTGCTTAAGAAACTGTTATATAGCAAATTGTCTCTGTGAACTTTGATCATTACTAAAGGCAAACCAGTTGTTTCTTGAAATCCATACTCAAATATCATTTCAATTTCATATAATTCTAATGCTTCCCTTATTTCCACTGTGGCAACAGTTATTATTAAATGTATTTCATTTTCTTTTTTGAGAATTTCACTGAAAAAGGCCTAAAGCTCAATGAAATAAATGGTATTTAGTACATACCATGCTTTCAAAAAAAAAATTAAAAAATTAATACTATTTTGCACGAGGAAATAAAAGAGTCACTTCTGGAGAAGCCAGGATGGCTCAGCAGTTTGAGTGCTCGTTTTGCAGCCCCGAGAACTGAGGATCGAATCCCAGTCCCAGCCCGTGCATTCCCATAGGCTGAACTGGAGTGTGCTTCCCATACAGAAGGCCCCCAGTTTAGTTCTCACCCCCAGTTCAGCGCCTGGCTTGAGGGGCGTGCCTCCCATGTGGAAGGTCCCCAGCCAAGTTCCCACCCTACACAGCCCCGCCCACCTGTGTGGAACAAAACCATGTCAAAGACTGATGACGTACAACTATGGAGACTGCTCTGGGCCCTCCCCCTTCTCTCAGTCTCTATCTCTGCCTCTCTCTGTCTCTGTCAAATAAATAAATAAATAAATCTTTAAAAAAAAGACAGAGAGAAGAGTCACCTCCAAAACTGACTCAGCAACTCAGATATGATGTAAGGACAACCCTTGTCCCTGGACTTGCAGTGACACCTAATGTGATGAATAAAATGCTGTGTTTGCCTATTAGGTAGAAGACAATGGAATGTCTTGAAAATAGCAGTGGTTTGGAAGCTGGAGAACATGAGCAAGTCACAGAACTTCTCAGGCCCTTGATCTCCTCATTGACCAAGGAGATTTAGCCCTGGTCAGATATTTTTTAAAAACAAACAAAACAGAAAATGTGTGACTCTAATCATTAGTTTATTTTTTAGTTACAAGTAATAAAGATGCACAGGAGCTCCATGGCAAATTACCTCTGAAAATTACGAGAAACAAAATCAGAAAAAAGTCACATGCTTCGCTCCTTTGCTCCCAGCTATAGCACAGGGGAGGGGGATGGAATGGAAGAGCATTGTTGGAGCAAGACTACGCGTATGAGAGATTTCTGAAATATCTTAGAAAATAAGTTTACTTCGGCTTGTGTCTGACCGTCATCCTTTAATATGTGTTACTCTCCAAGAGCTGAATTACATGGGTATTCATCTCTCTCTTAGATGAGATGCAGTGCTGAAATTGTCTCCACAGTGACTTCTCCCACCTCCATAGCTTTCTAAGTACTTAACATATACTGCAGGATATTTTTAAGTACAAATATTTCTTCTCAGATAGATGGCAAATCCCATTTTGAGCCGCGAATCACATTGCATACTTCTTTGCATTTTGGGCCCTTCAGAAACCACAGTCCATAAAGCAAGACTTAACATATAGTGGTGTTTAACAAATATTTGTGTATGAGTTAAGACGTTAATGTGGTAGGGAGATTCTGTAAGCCTCCAGTGATCCCAGTCTCTTGACACTCACACGCTTTTGTTATCTACTCCCCTTGAGTGGGAAGTGGATATAATGACTCAGTTCAAATGAACAAAGTACAGGAAGAGTGATGCTCTATCACCCTAAGATTAGCTTACAAAATAAATGTGATTTACGTCTTTCTTGCCATCTTGTCCTGTCTCAGAGTCCTTGATCTAGGGAAAGCAAGTGGCCATGTTGTAAATGACCTTATAGAGATGCCAACCTGGCAGGGAAATGACGTCTCCAGCTTACAGCCATCATGACCATGCCAACAACCACGTGAGTGAGCTTGACAATGGATCCTCCCCGAGTTGAGCTTTGAAATAACTTAGAACCCTAGCCAACATTTTGACTGTTGTATTATGGGAAACTGAGGCAGAGGGCCCAGCTAAGCTCCACTCATATTTGTAATTCACAGAATGTGTGAGTTTTAAAATGTTTGTTGTTTTAAGCCTCTAACTTGTGGGGTAAGTTGTTATACAGCCATAGATCACTAATACAAAGCCATGAGTATCTCCAAAGAGAACAGTCAGAAATGGAATATTCAGGGATGCAAAAGCTTCCTATATTGATTTGCTTGGAAGGCATATTGGAGGAAAAAAATCCCGTTTTTAATATTCCTCACACAAACACACACAAATGTTCAATTAAAATGACCTGCACAACTGTTTCAGCACTTGTCATAATCTTTTGTCGGCCCAAAACCATATCCATGGCCCTTGGAAAAGTCAACCTTAGAAGTAAGAAGCAAGTAGAGAATGGAAAGGTTCATGTATAATTTTGACTATGAAATAACAAAATATAGTTTATCCACAGAGCACAGTCCATTGTCACTCAGATGAAGAAGCTGATTTCTCTGTCTTCACAACCAGTTAATAACTGGGTGCTTCCACCAGGATCTCTGTCTTCACTGCTGGGTGAAGGAGGCAAGTGGGAAAAATGTGAAAAGTACCTCATTCCAATTCAATAATCCAGCATCAACATGTAGAAATGTGAAGCTTTACACTAATTTCTCTACTTTGAGCCACGCCTGTATCCCAGAGAAAGGAAAATATTAGGCTTGGTAGCATTAAGCCCTGGAAATTTGGAAGGCACCTCGAAGACTCAAAACTTTTAAATACATTCTAGTAAAAGGGGGTGGGGACAGAGCATCTGGGATTCTCATTTATGCCAACATATTCGGAAGATTGGCCGTTCTCTGCCAAGTTTTGCTGCCATATGTCAAAGGGTTTTGTTTGTTTGTTTTCTTTTTTGAAGCTTTTTCAGGTAGTGTGGCAGTTACTCCCCACACTCAACACCTAAGTCTTGGCTCTGAATTACACCTTCTCAACCTACTGGTCTTAAGTTGGATATAACAACTTTGATCTCCCCAAGTCTTAGTTAGGTGTCACATCTATGTTCTAATTGCACTCCAGATCTTTTCTGCTGTAGAGCTTAACACACACTAGCCTAACCTCCTGTGGACTTATCTATATTTCCTGTAGATTACATATTCCAAGAGGACAGGATCATATCTATCTTGATCACCATTGGATCCCCAGCAACTACCAGCGTGTCTGCCACATAGCTGGCAATGTGTGCAGAATGAATCAATTGTTCAAAATTTCCAAGCATAGGATGGGGCTGGAGAAAGAGTAAGTAATATGATTGAATTTACAGATAAGAATTAAGGTCTGAAAGGCTATGGGTGCTCTGCTGTGTATATACAAGGGCTGTCCAGAAAGTCTCCAGCCATGTAACCATACTCATTATATCGACAGTGGCTGGATTTTTTCCGGACAGCCCTCATATGTTATCCTCTGTCCAAGGGGATGCCGTGGAAGGATTATAAGCAAGAGGAAAGCAGCAAGGCAGCAATAAGAGGGCCTGAAATAGTGGCAGGGCCTGGAGATAAGAAGACTGATGGCAAGAGATGCTGTGTTTACGAATTTATGTCTCCCGGGCCTGATGATTTATTACATGTTTAGGAAAAGGAGTAGGAGAGTAAGGATGACTCACATAATTGGTAAAATGCACAATCTATGGGGAATATTTTTATTTTTCTCTTACGTGAGAGAAATGAGTAATGTAAACAATAGGATGGCCCTGGGTATTCAAAAATCTGTCAATTGTTCATTATGGTGTGTCTTGGTATTGACAGCGCAATAAGCTGTGGAGACATTTGCACCTTCACAAGTGGAGAATTCAAAATTTTGAATGACTACTTTATAATTAAAACAGAAGAGAAATAAATAGGTAGGATGCCTTCTCAAAATAACACATAATAAATTATCTTTAAATTCTTTAAGAAAGGGATAGTATGGTGAGATTAGATCACTAAATCTTGAGTTAGGAAAATGACACATTATTGGCCTATTTTTTCATACTATTCTTTGACTTTAGATTATAAACAACTTTACCAAAGGGGGAAAAAATAATCAAACAATATCTTTCGGGAGATGCTTATCCAAGTAGAGACACAGAGGAAACAATATTGTGATAGAGATAAGGGAAAGATATACTGGATAAGTGAGAGTAAATCTCAAGGACAAGACAGAAAATGGTTTTCAGAAAACACTTTGATGAGATGAAACCAAGCAATAACACAGTGCTTCCATGTGGATGGCTGGTGGGTTTTTGGGAGAAACAAGAAAATCAAGAGTGCAAAGTACCGACAGAGAATAACTCTTCAGAGAATGGAGAGAACTAGAAGGGAGAAATGAAAGCAAACATGCGATTAGAGAGGAAAATTACAAAGCAGCCCTCGAATCTCACCCTGAACTGGAAAAAATAGAGAGATTGCAAACATGGTTGAAATAGCTTCAGAATCCCTTAACTCAGTAACCTAATCCTGTTTCCTCATTTCCAAAACAGGGATATTAAGGTTTGTATTGGTTATCTCAAGGTGCCATAACAAAATACCATAGACTGGGTGACTTAAACAATAAAAATTAACCTTTTTTTGTTCACATTCCAGAGACTAGAAGTCCAAGATCAAGGACCCACAGGGTAGTTTCCGGTGAAGACTCCCCTCCTGGCTTGCAGGCTGAGCCTTTTTACTGTGTCCTCACACAGAGGAGAGGGATCATGCTCTCTGATATCTCTTACAAAGACACTGATTCCATCAGACCAGGGCTCTACTCTTCTGACCTCACTTAACCTTAAGTACTTCTGTAAATGCCCCATCTTCAAATACAGTCACATTGGGGATTAGGGCTTCAACATATAAATTTTAGGGGAACGCAGTTTGGTCCATAGTAAGGTTATTATAAGAAGTGTGTGAAAGTATGAAAAGCACTTTGTGCCTGGCACATAGGAAATGCTAAATAAATATTAGCTAATGTTAACTATGAAATCATCCTCATTACAGGGGTCATCTCAGAAGTAACCTACCCTTTCTTTTTTATATTTTTAAAAGAAAAGAATGGGGATGCTGGGATAGCTCAATGGTAGAGAGCTTGCCTTGTAATCATGAGATTCAGGGTTTGAGTCCAGGTCCTAGCCTGTGTAAACCTGTATGCTGAATTTTGGCACAACTGGTAACTGCCGGGATGGCCTGGTGGTGAAGGTTCCTGCCTCCCATAGGAAAGGACAGGTTTCTTCCATTCCCACCCTGAGCAGCCCCACATCCACCTGTGTGGAATAAAACTATGTCACAACTAATGACATACAGTTACAGAAACTGCTCTGGTGATCGCTCTGGATCCTCTCCTCTTTCTTTCTTTCTTTCTTTCTTTCTTTCTCCATCTCTCTCTCTCTCTCTCTCTCTCTCTCTCTCTCTGTCTCTCTCTTTCTCTCTCTTTCTCTCACCTTCACTCAAGCAATAAGATAAAAATAAAATCTTTTTAAAGAAGATGGGAAAGCCACCTATTTCCTCTTGCCACTGAAAACTGCCCAGCTGCCAAGCACATTAAGATGTCCTCAGGCCTGTGTTATAAATACAAAGTCTGACAATTAAGTTAGTGAACTCATCCTGGAAAAACTGCTTCATACCTCACCGCAGAATATCACTACAGTCACCTTCGAAGTACTCCCCTTGGGAAACTATGCACTGATGACAGCACCTAGTCTGTTCTCCAAAGCAATTTTGAAACTCTTTCTGGAATGGCCATCAGAGCCATCATCATATTACTCTTGATGTTCTGAATGTCATCAAAATATCTTCCTTTCAATATTTCTTTTATCTTTAGTCATTGGGAGCCAGATCAGGTGATTCGGGAGGGTGTTCCAAATCAGCTCATTGTTTACTGGAGGAAAACCCTCACAGACAGTGCCATGTGAGCTGGTACATTGTGATGCAAGAGCTGTGAGTTGTTGGCGAAAAGTTCAGGTTGTTTTCATCTAACTTTTTCATGCAGCTTTTTCAGCACTTCCCAATAGTCAACTTGGTTGTCTGTTTGTCCAGATTCATAATGAACAGCCCTCTGACATCAAAAAAGTTTAGCAACATCATTTTGACTCTTGATTTGGACTGCTGGAACTTTTTATTTGTGTAGAATTGGCTGACTTCTATTGTGCCATATAACACTTTGTTTCAGGGTCATATTGGTTCACCCATGTTTCATCACCAATGATAATATTGCCCAAAACATCATCTTGCCTCTCCAAAAGGTCTTGGCAAACTTTGACCCTCCTTTGCTTTTGTTTATCGGAAAGTTCCACTGGGACCATTTTTGTACACACCTTTCTCATGCCAAGATTTTCAGTGGAGATTTTCCTAACTGTTGCTTCTCTATTGATGTTTACTTGTTCTGCTATGCTTCTCACAGTCAGCCAACGATTCTGACGCACAATTCGACAAACTTTTGCAATATTTTTGTCATTTCTAATCATTCCTGGCCGATCTGACCTCTTTCATCAGTGACATTTTCTCTCCCCTCATAAAAACGTTTAATCAATTTTTACGCTGCTGTTTACTCCTTGGCATTATATCCATAAACTTTTTGACTAGCATGTTCCTGATTTTACTTCCACTCTTGCCAAGTTCAACCAAAAATTTAATGTTTGTTCATTGCTCTAATTCAAGGTACATTTCCTGATGGCACACAAAAACACGCAACAATAATAATGAATGCCACTCAGCAAGACACCGCCCCACTTTGACAAGATCACAACTGTGAGACACTGATAGACCAAGGTCATGAAACTTTACAGAGTTGTTTATACAGTGCTGCCAACGTAAGTGCACAGTGGCAAGTTCACAAACCTAATTGTCAGACCTTGTAGCATCTAATGCAGAAGTAGGTATAAAGAGTGTAGTAAGATATGGTGAGACAGAGGAGAAGGGGAAGAGGAGGTAGGAAGGGATGAGAAAGCAGAGGAGGATGAGAAAGGACTGAGATCCTGCAGATTCTACTTTCCACATACTCACAAGTGTGTGGCCAAGTTATCTAATGAAACAAGGAACATTAGAACTACCACTTCCATAGGGAGACATCACATATTTCTATTGAGAAAGAGAAAAAAATGTCAGTATTTTTGCACTGGTCTCATGCAATTCCATTCAGAGAAACTATGGTAAACAAATCAGACTAACATCTCAGGTGGTCACGAACTTAATGGGAAGGTTATACTGACCTATAAATATCCTAGAGTTTGGAAAACATGCTGCTACTTTTATTCAAAGGGAACTGGATATATTAGGGTCAAAGGATAAGAACAGATATGGACTTAAAGGATCCAGGGAAGTCCATGAAATACTGTTAAAAGGGTAATAAATTTTCCATCCTATATCTAAGATGTTTAAGTAAAAACAGTTGTAAGGAAAGCCAGGATGGCTCAGCAGGTTAAGTGCTCGCTTTGAAGCCCCGAGGACTGAGGATCGAATCCCAGCTCCGACCCAGGCAGACCCACATGCTGAACTGGGGTATGCTTCCCGAATGCGGTAAGGCCCCCAGTTCAGTTCAAAAATAAAATCAATCTATAAATAAATAAATAAAAATACTTGTAGATAGAAAACTATTGTATAGAAAATCCAGGAAAATGTATCCTATTGGAGTCGCTTAAATTATCACAAACCTACCATGGTGTATTTTTAAACTACCTTCTAAATGGGGTAAGATATCCTTAGTTAAGATAATGTCCCACTTGGCATTACTATAAATAGAACAACCATCATTTGTTTAGTATCTAGAATAGCAAACACTTTAAAATGCTATCTCATTCATTATTCACAAAAACCCTGTGGGGGTTGCTATTATTTTTTACCAGTTTTTCAAATTGGTAAACCAAAGAGTTTGTTCAGTGTTACATAACTAATAAATGAAGATTAGAATTCAAACCATATTAGACTGAAAATGCATCTTTCCTTTATGCCAGACCCATGGTCATCCTTAGGGTGTTGAGACATGTGACCATGACAGGAAAAATGGGCCAGGCTGGTAGGAAAGAAATGTTGGTGTTGACTCAAATTGATGTATTTACTTATCAGTGTCCCTCATAAGAATGGTATTTACTTACCCGATTTGTTTAAATATCCTGAAAAAATGCCTCAATACTGAAAAATTGCTCTATTGTTCTAGTCATTTGATCATATAATGAGCTTTTTAGTTTATTTAGATTCTAGAACAGAAGATCTGGGTTGAGCGTTGCTACTTCTACATTGTGTGATTTAGGGCAAATTACTGATCTCTTCACATCTGTTCTCTAGGGAATATTATCATATCACCTATGTCACAGGAAAATTTTAGACTTGCATAAAATGAAGTCTGCAAGAGCATAGTCAACTGCCACATTAGCACTCAGTGTTCGTATTTAAAGTTAATGAAAACATTGCCAACATCTCTGTTTCTGAATAAGGGCAAATAAAAGAGACTGCAAGGATTTTTACAAAGAACTCTACTACCCGAGAATTAGGATTCACTACCTTGTAAACTCCAGGAATTATCAAAGTTGTTTTCAAGCTTCATTGTTCCCATCTAGTTTATCTTTTTTCTTCCCCAGTTATTTTGATGGGTTTTCACAAACTATGCAGACTTCAATAACTCACTCTCTAATAATATACTCGGGATAATTGTTAGTTTCAAGAAATGCAATTGCCTATACTTTAAGTTATAATTAAAGGCATTACTTAAACCCTCAAGTGGCCTTTTGAAATCTGAAAATGGAAGTTGAATTCATAAATGCTAGGGAAGAATAGGAAATCCCAGAACCCTAAATCAGCAGACTCAAGTTCATGTGAACTCAGCTGAAAGAAGGGCTGCTTCTTGCTTTGGTTCTAACCACCAGACTTATACTGACCTTAACACCAGTGCTACAATTACTAAATGCAAAACTGGGCTCACTAAGACTGAGTGCTTAAAGTTCAGTACCTTTACTGATGGAAAAATCTTTGTGATTCAACTGAACATACAAAATGCAGTTTTAAAAATAGACCTGTTGAGTAAAGGGCAATTTCAGTCATGAAAAAAAAGTCCAAATATGCCTATATGGCATCTGATTGAATGAGAATGGTAAGTTTTGCAATTAAGTATCTATTCATTGGTCAATCTGGGACAATGGCGTCCTTTATCATGATATTATTGGCTCTTGTCAGAGAATAACTTGATCAACCATATAGAAAGATTCATAGGTTTTATATGCTATTGTTTGTTTAAGAAATCAGTAATATGTCTACATTTTAATAACTTTATCAGAAGAACTTTATTGTACTCACTATTCTAAAATGATCATCTCACCCCAACTTCTTGTTCCACATTTTTGTTTCTTTTTCATCATTGCTTAAGCCTTTATTCATATATACATATGTATGATATATATATTATATATAGATATCTACCCTTCCTACCAACATATACCATTAAAATATAAAATATAAATCTCTATTATAGAACTGAACTCCCCTCTCAATAATGAACAGTATTAATTCTTCTAAGATTTATATTATACACATTATTTTTTAATTGTCATGGCCCAAGTGCTATATTTAGGGCCATACACACTACGATAAATAAGCCCTCAAGATGTCACAAAAAGGTAAAAATTACATGACTTTCTAGTTTATAAAATGTGGATGGTCTATAGTTCATACTGTTACCATCGTTCTTCCAAGACCTATAGTCCCAACTCTTCTCTTAGGTTATATCTGGCTACAGCACTCCATTTACATTATTGTCTGGCTCATTTCCTTTTTCTCTCCCTCTTTTTTTAAATTTAGATTCAGATTAAGAAAGCAGAAAGTGGCCTGAGATTATTGAGTACAATGTTCCACTTCACAGATGAAGGAAACGAGGTCTTTCTAATTCTGATAATACAGGCAATTGAGGAATCATAAACCCACTCTTATTAAACCATGTAGCAATGTGTGATAAAGTAGAAGATATTTTTTGTAATTGTTCAATACATAGCCTATCTTAAAAGAAAAAAAGAGGGATTCCCCAAGACAATAGGATAAAGTAAATCCATTCTAGCAGGAACAGTAATCTCCAGGTAGCATAGCCATAGCTCTTACTTCACAATTAGTCGGACTTGTGACTTCTTTGTTCTTTCTCACCACTAGGAGCTGAGGTGATTAATGGCTACACTGGCCATTGAGGTGCATTGCTGAGATCCCCTCCATGAGAACTATGCAGGCAACTTAGTTGACTGAGAGCCTCAGCCATACTTTGCCCAGCTGCCCCCAGACCACACCGGAGCATAGCACAGGGCACTAGACCCCACCCATTGCTTCCCTCCAACCAGCATCTTTGATTGACAGTCCCCATCAGCCCAGAGGCTGTTTTCTCAGAATCGTGTTGTGGCTAAGACTCCTCCAATCCAACCCTCCATTTGCTCTTTGTTCACAAGTGTCAAACTTCTATTGACAAGTAAATGCTCTCCCTACCTTGTCCTAGTCCTTCTCCCTTTATCTTTCCACAAGCATTTCTAAAAATAAATCTATTATATATCTAATCCCATCTTAGTATCTGCTTCCCAGCAGAACTGACCTGACACAGGCTGAGCTATTGTGGGTGTACCTCAAGTAGAAACTTTCAGATGTGTGCACAAGGAGACATCATACAGTGATGCTCATTACAGTGGGAAATTGTTAACAACCCAAATGTTCAAGCATAAGGGAAGGGATTGAGAATATTGATTTAATGGTACAGCAGATAAAGAGCATAAATAGAGCTACCAGTATCAACATGGAGGAATCTTACCAATATAATGTTAAGTAAACAAAATAAATTGCAAAAATACACACACACACAATGTGGCACAATGTGTTCAAATATAAAAGCATGCAAAGAGTCCTCCCTATAGTTTTTGAAAATTATGATAATTTGGGTAGCAAGAACATACATTCACTTTAGGAGAGTGGTAATCTCTGGGATAAAGAGAGAAAATAAAGTAAGGTATATTTCAACTCTTTCTGTAATATTGTATTCTTTTTATTTTCAAAGTTAACAGCTATTAAATTTTATGGGTGCATACATGGGAATTTGTTATAGTAGTCTCTGTACTTATCTATGTGTTTGAAATACATCTAGATTTGTTAAATGAAATAAAATAAGTATTTGTTGAAAGAAAAGAACCCGAGGCCCAAAGACATAAAGTGACATGACCAAGTTCACATATAGAGTTAGTGGCAGAGCACACACTGGCTCCCAGTACTCTTGGCTCCTGGACTGGCTTTCTGGACACTATAATATGCCATCTCCATTATATTGTGTCTATCTAACAGAGAAGACTATGGTAGATGCGTCTTTTGTATCTTTCATGGTGTATAGTACCATGAAACACTTACAATCTCCGAGATCAAATTGAGCAATTACCATCAAACCTCCAATGTTCTAATGCAAAATTACTTTATCACTGGAATTATGTTCCAAGAAAAGGAATTTTATGCTACAGTTCTGACAGCCATGTGTTCAGAAATGTGTAGGGTCAGGCACGCAGAGGTTTGGTGGTTCTAATTGCTGGCTCAGATCTTGTTCAAAGCACCCAAAAAGTGAGGAAAAATTATTTTTTTTAAGATTTATTTTGTTTGAGAGAAGGTGAGAGAGAGAGAGAGAAGGGGGGAGGGCCCAGAGCAGTCTCCACAGTTGTACATCATTAGTTGTAACATGGTTTCGTTCCACACAGGTGGATGTGGGGCCGCGTGGGTGGAAACCAAAGCCAGGAGCCTCCAGCATGAGAGTTGAGAACCCCCTCCGCCAAGCCATCCCAGTGGTGCCAAAGTTCAGTGTATGGAGTTGCACAGGCAAGGCCCAGAATCGAACCCTGGACTTCGCAATTGCGAGGCAAGCACCTAACTGCTGAGCTACCGGTAACTCGGCATCCCCGGGGAGGTACTTCTGTGTCCAGAGTCAGACATTAAGCCAACAATTTGCAGGCAGTTAAAATATACTCACAACGTATGGATTTTGGAGAGCTTACATACAGTCTCCCTCTGAAGATTCACATTTACAAGAGCCCTACCATTCCCTGTACTGAGAATTCCTTTGGAATTCTTTTGGAATTCCCAGAATCTGGGAAATTCAACTGGCTCCACTGTCCACGTTCTAGAGGTGAGGTAGGTTCCTTCTTTTCCTAAACAGAAAGTGGAAGATTGACTGACCCTGGATTCTGTGGTCCTACAGAATCTAAATAAAAACATATAGTGTCCATTCTCAAGAGCTCTCCAATTTACAACAGATACACAACCAACAGCAGCAGCCAAAACAAAACGCACTTAGAAATTTTAAACCTGAAGAGTAGATGGGCCAAGAACCACAAACAGAAAACAATTAGGACATATATTATGGTCCCTTTTATGTATGCCCATTGTGAAAGGCATATTTTTCTAACTTCAGTAAAACCTAGTGCTTTTATATTAATTTTGATTACATGAAAATTTGAGGTAACTACAAATATATCCTTGAGAGTAAGCTTTGTCTTTTTCATCAGTATATATTTAAAAGCTGGCAAAGTGTTTGGCACATTATTAATGTTTGTTGATCGAATGAAAGGATGAATAAATGAATATAAGTGAAATTGAGACATATTTCTTACTGACAGGCACTAATGACTAAAAGAGGATTCCAACCAATGAGCAGAGTTGACAATTACAGAGTAAATAGGAATCTAATGAATGTTTGCATTGATCTTCCCTACTTCAAAATGTAGCCAGACATTTTTAACCTTGAGATGCAATGCTCAGCAAATTAATAGACTGTCATGGTATAAAATCTCTTTAATCAGTTAATAGTTTGTCTACTCATCTACTACAGGTTTTAAGAACTCTGCCAAATTCATGTTCTGTTTTGTTAGTTTTGACGAGAGTGACTTCTTAATAATAATTTATATATAGAAGTATAGTTTAGCACTTCGTACTTCTGGGGGAAAAAAATAGAGTATATGTTAAATTAAAAAACAAGACTTCAAAGTTAAAGCTGGGAGAGAAATGAAAACTCTCATTTTTTCTTGATGATTCTAGAAACAATACACTTTTAATGTCTGAATCTGTTTTAACAGATTTTTTTGTAATAAATATGTATTTATTAATAGATATATAATTGCTGTGCTTTGTTAAGGCACTGACCTTTCGCCATTATATATTTATATTTATATATATTTATATACATATTATATATGATATAAATTATATATATATATCAGCAAACCAAAGGCAAAAATTTTTTTTTAAACATTTTTTGTTGTTGTTTTTTTGTTTTTGACAGAGAGAGAGAGAGAAAGAGAGAGAGAGATAGAGACAGAGAGATAACTGATCTGGGGTCACTCCCCAGTTCAGCACATGGGGCCGCATGGGCCGGGGCCAGGATTCAATCCTGGGTCCAATCCTGGGTCCCCGGTGCTGCAAAGTGAGCGCTTAACCCACTGAGCCATCCCAGCTTCCCCCCAATTTTTTTTTTTTTTAATGATTCTTCCTCTTTAGTTTTGCAAAGGCCTCCACACAGTGGGTACTAAACATTTCTCAACAAAGCTGTAGAGAAGTTTGCTACCATCTCTGCAAGTCTTGTTAAGAGGAGGAAACAAAATGTTTTTTCATTTGAACCCTGAGCACATCACCCACCTCCACCCTATCCAAGAGGATGAGGGCTGAAAGGAGAGTTGACCTCTAACCACTGGGTGTTGTGAAAGAGCTGTTGTGCTGCATCCCACTCACTGCCTGTGTTAGGAACGGTCCAGATTGCCTTCACTCGTGTCAAGCCCAGAGAAAGTGGCTTCAGTGGAACCACCGGAAGAGCTGCAGCTGTGTCCTGGATGCTCACAGAGGACCACAGAATACAGAGACAACTTCAGATGACTGACTAGTAAGTCTGCTCTGAGGGAAGGCAGAGAAAGATTGCTACAAAGAAAGCTTGCAATAGAGTTTCTTGGTACAAAGGATGCGTGAGTGTTTACTGTGACTTCAAGAGAAAAGAGCCAGCCTTGGGCTCCTCTAAAGACTGCCTCCCAGTACACAGCAACCCTAACAAAGGAATGAGTCACTAGATTTCCAGGGACCAAGGTAGAACGTCATACAAGCAAGCAACTGCAATGATAAATCTCCCAGTACCTCAAAAGCACAGCAGGTTAGATACCCCAGTGATTTGGGGTTGCGGGGTAGGACATTTTCAAACAATGCACTTACATTTGCCAGGAAAAACTGTCAGCTTTAAACAACCTGCTGAGCAGAGAACACAGCCATCAGCTAATTTAGACACAGATCAAATAATGCTGTTCCTTTCTTCTGACCCCCTCCCTCTGCCTCAGCCCCCTCCTGCAAAGGGGTCACAGATTACAGGCGGAGGAGGCAACAAAGCGCGAAGTGGGAAATGGAAGACAGAGCTCATCAGACCTGCCTTCTTCACTCTGGGTATCATCTCCCGCAGACTTCAGCTAAGAGAGCCGAGAAGCCTCAACTTCAAATAATATTAAGGTTATTACATAGGAGTAGGTATTTTAATGAGTGAAATAAAACCTCTTGGCTGACCAGAAGAACACAAAGGGATTCTCATCATCCAAGAGTGACCAAAAGAGCCACTGTGCTCTTTCTGTCCAGGGACAGAAAATAATTTGTCCCATTGAGAGGTTTGGAAGGGGAAGGAGGGGAAAGATTAAAGTTTTCTTGTCATTCCATTCTTCAAGCCCCACTCATTCCCTATAGACACTTTGGCCACATCAAGATTCTAGTAAGTTCTGTTTTCTGGTCTTCATAATGGATCTTCCAATAAATAAGGAGAACAGGACACTTAATTGTGTGGCATTGATATGGTTCGGTGGAATGAAGAGCTGGGGAGAGGAATCTTTCATGAAAGATTCCTCACAGTCTCTCCAGCCTGGTCCGGCTGAGGAAGCCCCTCCCTGAGGCGGATGACTATAGTGTGAATTCATCTTGCTGCCCAGTTCAGTATCAGCTAAGGCTAAGTTTGCTCTCTTCCTCCCTTAACCCCCTCCCTCCCATGATTTCTGCTAAAGCCCGTACAAACTGACGAGTTTGTTTTCTGACTGTGTAACGGTTATCTGCTTTCCTGGAGAGACCTGGACCCTCTGTCCCACATGCCCTGTCCTGAGCCAGGGTCACTCTCAAGAGACTAATCTCCAAGACTCTCACTGTCTGACAACCACTTCTGTTCACAACAGAGTCCTCTGCCCTGCCCCACTGACCAGATTCAAGCTCCTCATAGCCACACCCACAGGGAAGAGCCTGTAGCGTGCAGACTTTCCCAGCTCTGACTTCAGCCTCTGAGGCCCCAGGATGCCTTGCAGCTGAACGCGTAGAAAGTTGGAACAAAAAAAAGAACTTGGAATGACTCATTTGCAACTATTTCTTGTCATTAAAAGTGACAGAACCATTAAAGAAGAAAGGTGAGATGTAAAAATTGGGGCCTTCAAAAGTAGCCTTCTGTTTTCATCTAAGGCTAGGTAAGGAGCCACAAAGTGATCTTAATGTTCCTCAGTGGTTATTATTTCAAATCAGACTCAGACCAGAAAGATGCGAAAATAATCATGAACTATGAGGCACACACCACAGCCGAGCACCGGTTAGTTCCAAATGTGTTCATTTATTCATTTGCACTAACAGCCTCGGAAATCAGCGGAGTGGTCTCTAGGAAGTGAAGGAGTAAAATAATTTTCCACCTCTCATAGTCAGAGGGCTAATTTAAGTTTCAAAAGCAACACTAACTTACTTAAAGTACCATAAAAAGACAGAAAGACGGAGAGAGTGGAAATTCCATCCTGCTTTAATCACTGTCCACTGCAAGTTTCCTTAATAGTTTCCAGCTGCCTCCATTTAAGTTGTTGCGTTGACAGAACTTTCATACAAACTTGGAACATTTTCATGTAAAAAAAAAAAAAAGTCTCACTTTGCCCTCAACTGCGTTCTAACCAAAAGCAGATTTCTCTTGGCTTATATAACAGTGATGAGCTGGAAGGGGCGAGGGAAGGACATGCAGTAAAGGCATCTGCCTTGGCTTTATTTGCTTTCTCCACAACCCATTCTACAAGAGGCACAAAGGAAAATGTGAAAGCTCAGGGAGAAGCCCACACCCTTTTAAAAGGCCAGAATATGCTTTTTCTTCCATGTACCGCTGAGTTCTGACATGAAGAAAGACTATTTAGAATTAAGCTACCATGAAATAATTACCTCAAAATTCAGATCAATTAAAATCTTAAATGTGCGTGGGGTGTGTGTATTTGTGTCTGTGTGCCTGTGTGTCTGTGTATAGTAAGCTAGTGGAAGTATTTACAGCCAAAACTGTGCTGGCCAAGTAGTCTACAATATGACATCATCCACGTCTTCACAGGGAGGAGGGAGCAGAGAACAATGACAACATGGACATATGATATCACAAAACGTTGGCTATGAACACCTGAATTAGGTATTTTGTTAGAAATCATAAGCTTGAGGTTTCAAGCCTCTTCAGGATCATAGTTTCTTCCCACCAAGTCTGTATGATTTTTAAAAGCGAAGAGCAACTGCTTCTTAGTGATCTTTGTTTTCTCCCGTGGGTCCTAGCACGTGGTAGGCCTTCAGTGTCTTCAATGAAGTCACACTTAAGTGAATAAACGGTAACTGTCCAAGGCTAGTGTTAGTTAAGCAATAGGATATGTGGAAGGAGGAAAAAATAGACAGCTTGAGAAAAGATGAAATAATAAATTCATCCTCCCGAGTCCATGAATCCATAATGTTTCCATCTATCACTAAGTTTCCATGCAGGTATAGTCCTCTATCATTACACGTATGGCAAAGAAGAACTTTCGAGGTCCTCAAGTTCCTCTCCAGAAACTATCCCAGACTACTGAAAATCTAGGTTCTTTTTGAAGAAGAGTTCTATAAATTAACCTGTTAATAGTTTTTCATGTCCATGTGAGCAAGGAAACACTCTATATATCTATCCTAAATACTTTATTTTGTATATAGAACCCTTTGGTGGTAGGGAAAGGGATTCTTAATAATACAGTAGCCCCCTTTATTTGCTAGGAATATATTCCAAGACTCCCAGTAGACACCTGAGACCACAACAGTACTGAACCCTATATATGCTTTGTTTTCATAAAAAAATGATAACGTTTATTTTATAAATTAGGTACAGTAAGCGATTAACAACAACTCAGAATAAAATGGGACAATTATAATAATATACTATAACAAAAGTTACGTAAATGTGGTCTCTCTCAAAATATCTTATTGTATTGTACTCACCTTTTCACTTAAAGGAAGCACTTTTTGGCTTCTCTTTGGTGTGTGCAAATTGGCAGCATCACTACTTTTGCGCTTTGAGGCCATCATTAAGTAAAATAGGGGTTCCTTGTATACAAGCGCTAGAGTATTGCAACAGTCGATCTGATAACCAAGACGGCTCCTAAGTGACTCACAGGTGAGGAGCATATACAACATGGAGACGTGACAAATGCACAATTCACATTCCCAGCAGGTAGGAGCAGGGTGGCTCAAGATTTCATCATGCTTTTCAAGATGGCCCACAATTTAAAACTCATTAATTATTTATTTCTGAAATTTTCCATTTCATATTTTTGGACCGCAGTTGACCACAGGTAACTAAAGCCATGGAAAGTGAGACAGCAGATAAACAGATACTACTGTATTAACAAATTCATACTAATTTTCTATTTATAATCCAAATAAGAAACAAAGGAGGCACAGGCAATCATAGCTATATTAGTCTGAGTCCGTCTTGTCCTCCTTTTTCTTCATGTTGAAAAATATTTTTGAGTACTTAAGCTGAAGCAGATGTTAAAATTCCCAGAGGTGCTCCTCATAAATCTTATTTCCATCATTCAGGGCCAGTTGGAAGCTCCAGAATTTCTACCTAAAAGGTCCCTGTGGGTAATAATCTGGTTGGCTGGCAAGGGAGCCAACTTTTGTCCTGAAACTGAATGTGAATACTGAGCACACTTTGTTGCTTGCATTGCATCTTTATTTGGGGAATTGGAGGGTTAAATTCCCCCAAGCCGTCTGGTACAGTACCTATTGAGGACCTTATTTCAATAAATATTTGAACTTTTATTTTGAATCTTTCCAAGTTCTCTATATTATTACCATATTCTCCTGCCAGAAATTGTACAGAGGACTCTAATGTGGGTAATCATAGAGAGGAAGACAAACAAATCCATCACTTTATAATTACTAGGTTTTGCCTATTCGGAAAGCTCAATAATTATGCTTGCTTTTTTAACAAATTCACTATTCTTTTGATTTCTTCTGACTAGATAATTTTAGTTGAAAATCATTGCAAACAATCGTTTATTTTCAAAAAGGATTTGGTAAATAAAAGCAGTCAATAGTATAGAATGTGAATTCATTATATCTGTATTAATCCTTCCTTTTGCTCACTCTTCTATACATTTCTACTCTTCCTATTTCTTCTCTTATTTTTCCTTCTCTTAAATGTACTAATGTACAGATATAAAATACTATTAACAAATATTCTTGTGCCACATTAGTCTGTTGTTGCTGTTCGTGGTCTAAGTGTTTTATCTTCTTTACTAAGTTATTCTTCTTAATTATAAAGACATGACTGCAGTCTATTCTTCTTAACTATAAAGACATTACCTTTGTATCTCACTGGAAAGCATCTGACACATAGAAGATGTTAATAATGGTTTGGTGAGTGAATGAATGAAGTACTGAACCCTTGAACCCTGGAAGAAAGATATAAAATAAACCTTTAAAACTTTAATAAATGGATTCAAAAGCCTTTTCAGATAAACTGTTAGCAAGTCCTCAAGTCTAGCACTTTTAGGAGGCTGCCTAGGGAGGGCCAACATAACCCTATAAGGGTGTAAAATACAGTTGTTGTTCTCTTCCGGATATGATTAGTTTTGATTTATTGCACATGTCCACCTGCAAGTCTTCTCAGAGCACACAGAGTCATAATCTCTAAAGTCACCTGGTGACAAGTGAGTCCCTCAGCTCCATTGCTCACCTGGACCAGCGGCTCTCATTTATCTGCCAGGCAGCTCAGAGCTGCCTAGCCTCAAGGTCCACCAACCTAGACTCTAACAAAGCAAATGGGAAATAATTAAAAATATAAGTATCTTTTATAGAATAGTGAGTTATTTCTCTTCTTTTTCACCTTTTTTCCTCACAAACCAAAGCCCTGGAATTATTGACCACAAGTAGATTTATAGTTAATGCTTTTATTTTTAGAAAGAAGATATGTGCATTTTCCTGTCACTGGTCACAAGGAAGATGAGGCAGGGAATTAAAAGGATGACAATAAACATATCAACTCTTCCCCCAAAAAGGCCCAAAGTATGTGAATTAGTCACCTATGGCAAGCTGCAGAATATTCCAGAAGAAAGGAGAGAAGTCAGATAAAACTCAGTTTTGAAACTAAGGTTTGTAAAATAGGAAAAAAGACAATGTCCACAAGAGAAGCCATGCTCCCTGAAGAGTTAAAATGTAGCTGACTCTGGGTGGAGAACACATAATGCGACACATGACAGGGTTCTGTAGAATTGTACACCTGGAACCTATGTAATTTTTACTAACTAACATCACCCCAATAAATTTAACAATAAAACAAAAAGAATTACAATGCTAAGTCCTGAAATGCTGAATTCTAATCACGTTTTAAATCAAATTGTTAGCTCATATGCCTATAACTTACCTCTTCTGTGAAATTTATTCTTATTTCTTATTAAAATAATGCATGGATAATAACTATATGACGGTGTGCAGAGCATCTCATAAAGAAAGAGGAGATCAAACTATATGATTCCCCAATGGACCAAGCAACTGATACTTGTAGTCATCCTGCTTTAAGAACACCACTTAATACAGGATCCCTGAATAAAGCAAGCCTTGCAATTAATACTCTCATCCACATAGAAAGGCTGTCCCATTTCATCCTTTCTTAGCAGTCTCTGCAAAGAGAAGAGAGCATTTCAAAGTTTATTTGCTCACTGATATGAAATATGGATACCCCCATCTGACCCCACAAAACGCAGAAGGCAAAAGCGGCTACTAGTTTGGGGCCTCACATGACAACTTGAAACTAACTACCTAACTCATTCTGTGTATTAGGGAGTAAACTTTATTTGGTGAAGAATGCTGAATTAGGAATTAAAATTCATGTTAGAATCCTGGTTCCATCTCTTAGTCCATGTGTAACTTTTAATAAATGACTTAAGATCTCTTGAAATTTTTGTGATGATAAAATAGTGAGTTAATGACACTTGCCCTAATAACCTCCCATGTGGTTGAGATAACCAAATGAGATGTTCTAGTTAAATGTGCTTTGTGAACCTAAAGTGTTATGCAAATATAACATACTAATTGAACACATTTGATAACAAATATCTGATAGAAATTTTTCTACCATCCTATGAGACAGAAAACTGTTTTGACTCTTTTTTATAACAACAGAGCATAGAAATAAATAACTATAATAATATATAAACAGCTTTTCCAAGTCTACAAACCACCTGTACCTACTAAAAACAGCTACTAAAATTATAAAGGTAGCAAATTCTTCCTGGTAGTTCCTTTCTCCAGCTTCATTGAGCTGTGGGGAAATATTTTTTAAGTTCTAGTCTATTCCTCCTAACTGGTTTCTGATGCACGTATGAAGGATAACTCTCTAGATGCTCACTCGTTCCAGAAAGTATTTACTTTGAGAAAATTAGAATTTAATTTATACTGGATGATCAATACAGACCTTTATTCGTGTAATACATCTAATACACCATAGCCAGATTAATTTCCCTAGTCAGTGAAGAATTACCTATCCTATCCCAGGAGCTGGAGAAGGTGCCTGGAATAAAACCAAGAGCATGATGGGTAGAATCTCTGCCCTTCTAAATGTCAAATCCATAGTTTCATTTCAGAGCTCATATTTCTCAATCTCTGTGACATTTGATTTTGTTGGTAAATCACCCTCTTGAAACTTTCTTCCCGCTCTCTCAATTTTGAAGGCATTATTCTTATTTAATGTAGCAGATGCCATTGGCCAACTATCCCAATCTGAATTTTCAACCCTTTCTCCTTCATCACCTTCTAGCTTGGGCCAATGATATGATATAGTTCTGACCAATCAGACATAAGGTGAAGTCTATGCTGATGATCACACAGCGCATAGTTAGCACCTCTTTCTCTTCCTAATTCCTCCTACAAAGACATAGGTATGTTAATTAGAGTCCTGGTCACCAATCTGCACCCATGGGGAAAAGTCAAGAGAACGACTTCATGGCAGTTATTGACTAGGAGTAAACTATACCCAGCTAACTCTTCCCCAGTCACAGCTTAAATCTCCTTGGAGAGACCTCCACAAACCTCCCAATTTAAATCAGCATCTCCTACTAGATATTTTTATAGCAATCTGTGATTTTCCTACATATAACATATTTTTAGTTCTCTATTTTACCATGTGAGTATTTATTTTACATCTTTGTCCTCCACTAGAGAGCGAAGGGATAATTAAGTCTTTTTATATCCATTCTATATTCAGTGTCTCACAGATTATTGAGCCCATACTATGTGCTTAGCAGATACATGTTGAAATTGGATGACTTCTCTAGACTTGGGTTTTAAATTACCCTCTGGGTATCTCTTCTTGACTATCTTGTAGGGCCCTCAAAGACCCAAAGTAGATGATATACATACTGAGTTCCTATTCCCAATTAATGGCATCATCAGAAACCAAAGCCAGAAACACCCCAGTCATCCTTAAATTTAAATCCTCCACTTCTCCTCACATCCAAGTGGTATTCAAGACTTCCTGATTCTATTACTTAATATTTCTTCACCATCCTCTTCATCCTCTTAATACTCTTCATCCTTCCTTACTTCAAGCCCTTATTAAACCTGTATTACTTACTATAGTATTTTTATTACAGTACACTGCTCATTCATCTCCCTGTGTATTTAAATCCCATTCTTATTAATGATCTTCAACTAACCAAGAATTATGCAGATCAGGAAAACTGAGGCTCCAAGAGTTTAACAAACTTACTTTAAGTCACCCAACTAGTAAGTAGCCCCTAAGTCAGGAGACCTGGGAGAGATATTCTATACGTCAGCATGATCAGAAGCCCCAATCTAGGCCCCAGAAGCCTATATATTTCTTGAGAACAGAGGAAAAATCTTCATTTTATCCCTATCACCCATCATCCACCCCTTCCCCAACACACTGCACAGTGTCTGCTCCATTGAAGAATGTCAAAATTTTTTGAGACAGAAAGGGGAAAATAGAGAGAGAGGGAGTGGAAGGATTCATTCAAGGAAAAGAAAGGGAGAAAGACTGAAAGCGATAAGACATGAGGGAGAAAGATAGGAAGAGAAAACATAATTCATTTTGTTTAGACTCTCATTCAGAAGTTAGGGCCTTGTAAAAAAAAATGTTGACTTGAATTTTGGCTGTTATTTTATTTGTTCAGTACAGGGAAAATTCCAACCTGGCCTTTCCCTCAGGAGCATTTATGAATTGAGAGTTATATGATGATGTGAAGTAAAGAAAGTCAATTCCCATAAACCCTTCTTCAAAGTAAAAGTGAGCAGCTAAATGCCACCAAGTAAATCACCTTTCCTCTAACAGCTCTGCCCTCTACCCTTCAAAACAATCACAGTGACAAAGCCAGATTGATTTGTCACTTTTTTTTTTCTTTTTTTTTTTTACCATTTTGTGCTGTAAGTGTAGTTTGGGACTATATTTAGTACTGCAATTTCTCCTCTCTAGCAACTAAAAGCCTTAAACCTTTCCAGCCTGATAATTAACCTACCATGTCATTTCACCCAAAAAATCTTCTGGAAATTTAACAACATGCCCCAGATCTTTTGTAAAGGCTGGTTTTGCCTCAGCACCACTAACTCACTCAGTATCATGTTCTCATAGGCGGTGGCTGAAATGATGTATGTATAATACGTAATTGGAAAAAGACTGCCTCATTTGCCTCAGCTGTGCCTCCTTGTTGGAGCTGCAGAAGAAACGAAGGTAGCAAGAGTACCTGCTGACAATTTAGAAGAAAAGCCATCATCACAGAGCCACATCAGCAGGGGCCAGCCTGAGTTCTCTGCAGGTTTCTAACAAGGCCCTTAGACTTTGAGACATTCATCACAGTCCCTTGACACTGGATGAGAAGAGTAGTGAGGAAGCAATACAGTGGGCAATTATGAAACACATCTGAAATGCCCCTGCTTATCGGCCCTGTTCTATTTCCAAAATACTCTTGTTCAGCGGTTAAAAAAAAAAAAAATGTTACCTCCAGCCAAAGTGCCACATGTGCAGAGAAAGAACACATTGGTTTTATTTTTTATATGTTTCCATAATCCGGGTAATAAAACATATTAAAATGAGACTCTTCCTCATTAAGCTGGGGTTTATATGGGAGACGATTTAAAATTTTATACATTTACTACCACTTTTTTGTTTTCAGTTCTCTATCATTTGGAATTTAATTGTTCAATTCATGAAATAATTATACTGGCACTTATTGCACTTTCCATGTGCCAGGCACTGTTCTAAGTGCCCCATGTTTATTAATTTTGTCCTCAAAAGTATCCTATGAGGTAGTTGCTATTATTATCAGTCTTATCATTATAGATAACAAAAACCCAGAGAGGTTAAATAATTTGCTCACCTCACCAGCTAGGAAGTGGTATCTATCTACGATATAGGTCATCATATGTCCACCACTTCTTTTTTCCTTCATTTTATGTTCCTATTGGGGCCATTTTATTCATGTATTCTTGGAGAGTATGCTTACCTTTGGAGAATGTTATCAGTGTATGGGGAAGGTACAATGCAGTGTGCCCCTGGAGTCACGGAAGTAAGAGAAATAAAGAGGGCTCATAGAGTCCTTCAGAACATCTGGCAGAAGCAGTCAGTGCTCCCTGAATTTCGATGGGCCCTTACTTTTCCAGCTTTCCTTGAAGTTAAAGAGAGTCGTGTGACTAGTTCTCGCCCATAGTCTGAGCAGAAGTAAAGCCAAGAGGACAAGGGAATTTCCAAGAGGACAGTGTTCAGCTGTGTCAAATGCCACTGATGGCTCAAGTATGGCGGGGACTGAGAATTGATTATGGAAGTTAGCACTATGGAGGCCATTACTAAGCATGAGTAGAACAGTTTCTCTGTACAACTTCACTGAATCAGCAATATAGACTACAAGAAACTACTTCACTAATGGGTACAGAATTCGGGTATATAGAAAAGTTAATCAATGATTGGCATGGAATTATACCACCTAGATCTGTCTCCTCAAATGTATGCTGCATTCTTACCTAACCCACTCAGAAGTCTGTTCACATATCCACACATATATCTCAAATTGTCATAAATTGAATTACTGGTCCAGAGTCTTTTACTCTCCTACAGTAGTGTTATACATTGGTACCTTTGCCATGGTCTCATGGTAAGTAGAGTACTTTCAAGCCCCTGAACTTGGTTATAGAATTTGCATTGGACAATGGGACATTAGCAGAGACAACCTGTTCATAAATAGTAAAATTCTCATGAGCAATTGAACTTGCCCTCTTACACATCTACACAGTTCTGAGATAGGCCACATACCCAGGATGGCCCACATTTAGACACCCAACACTAACCTGCAACCTACAGCCCTGAACAGCCAACATCAGCCAAACTTCAGCTGACCTGCAGTCGTGCGTGAGATAGAAATGACTTTCTTTTGCTAGAAGACACTGAGTTTTGCAGTGGTTGGTGAATATACCTAGTGAGACCAAATTTCAGTTATTCATCCCTCAAGTGACTTTTAAAAATCAGGGACAAAGTTTTACTTGGACTTCTCTCTAATTATGATGCTTAGATTGATTCCCAAATGCCATGAAGCCACTCTACCCAATACCCACACCACACAGTAAAATTGGTTCATCCTCCTCTTAAAAGATCAAAGACTTTAAGAACTAGGAGCGGCATGAGTAGCCCTGTCCAATCACCTCTTTTTTCATCTGAAAATACCTAGTAGGTGAAAGGACATGTCAAATGCTACATTACCAATCACATGGAACAGCTACTGGATTCCTGACTGTTATTTTAGTACTATTTCCAATGTGTCTTAATCCCAAACTAAGAAGTCTGAGGTTCATGCGATATTCAGAAACAAGAAATCTAGGACTCAACATTATAAACACTCACTCACTTGTAATCCACAGTCTGCTCTTTCCTTTTTTTATTTTATTTTATTTTATTTATTTATTTTTGACAGAGAGAGAGAGAGAGAGAGAGAGAGAGAGAGAGATACAGAGAGAGAGACAGAGACAGACAGAGAACTGAACTACGGGAGCTCCCCAGTTCAGCATATGGGTCCACACGGGCCGGGGTCGGGACTCGATCCCTGGTCCCCGGCGCTGCAAAGTGAGCGCCTAACCCACTGAGCCATCCCGGCTTCCCCAATCTTTCCCTTTTTATAAACTCCTTTCCCTTCAGTGTCTGAACCACTCACATGCACGCACACACACGTGCATGCACATACACACACAGTTGAATCCAGCCTTTAGTCTTTGTTTTGACTGAGTTTATGTTCTCC
>PVKE010018985.1:0-28955 GCA_004027555.1 Craseonycteris thonglongyai | reverse complement strand
GCCCGCCACTCATTCGGCCCCTGGCTCTAGGGGGCACACCTCCCATGCAGGAGGCCCGAAGCCCAGTTCACCCTGCATGGTCCCTGCCCACCTGTGTGGAATGAAGCCATGTTGAAAACTGATGATGTACAACTATGGAGACTGCTCTGGGCCCTCCCCCTTCTCTCTGTCTCTCTCTGTCTCTGTCAAAAACAATAAAATAAATCTTTATAAAAATAATAGGGGAAGCCGGGATTGCTCAGTGGGTTAAGTGCTCACTTTGCAGCGCCTTGGACCGAGGATCGAATCCCGGCCCCGGCCCGTGCGGAACCATATGCTGAACTGGGAGCTCCCCCAGTTCAGTTCTCTCTCTGTATCTCTCTCTCTCTCTCTCTCTCCTCTCTCTGTCAAAAATAAATAAATAATAATTTTAAAAAAACTTAAAAAAAAAAATAATAATAATGATCTAGAAGTGTTGAGAGATGATTAAACTGTGTTCAGGTGATTAAACTGTGTTCAGTAAATGTTATTTAAGGCACGTGAAGGTAAATACTCATTTTAGAAAATATCATTTTAAATATGCTCCCAGAGGTAAAACCTCAAATATCCAGGTAAGAGAGTTTAAAAATCTATTTTTTTTAATTGTTAAATTTATTAGGGTGACGTTGGTTAGTAAAAGTTACATAGGTTCCAGGTGTACAATTCTACAGTACTTCATCTATGTATTGAAAAAAATCTTTAATAGCTTTATTTTAAAGTCTTCTCATTTTTCCACTTGGGCTTTATAAAGAAAAATCTACCTTTCAACTAAAGAAAAATAACAGGATATAAACTTTCTGAAACAAGCATCAGATAGAGAAAACATTTTAGGGGACAAGGAAAACTTGACATGGAAGAATTTTTGGTTTTTAATGCATACTTTCTTCTAAGTCAATTGTTTTTAAAACCAATTTTATTCTATAAAATGTACATATAATATTTTAAGCATATGAGTTGAATGCTTTTGGCAGATGTATGCACAGAGCTGTGTAACAACTATCTCAATCAATATGTATTAATAGGATGTTTCCATTTCCCCAGAACTCGGTACCTCTTTGCAGTCATTCCCCCAACCTGAATACCTATCTTGCCACAGGAAACCACTGATGTAATTTTTGTCAGTATTGATTACTTTTGCCTCTAGAATTACATATAAACGGACTTATTGTGTGTATATTCTTGTGTCCAGTTTCTTTTTCAGCGTAGTAACTATGAGATAAATTCACATTGGTACACTATCAATAATAGTTCATTCCATTTTATTGCTGATTAGCATTAATTACATAAATATACCAAAAATTATTATCTATTCACCTGTTGTTTTCTGTTTGGAGCTATAATGAATAAAAATGCACAAGTCTTTTCATGGACATATGTTTTCATTTCTCTTGGGTAAATACTCAGCCATATGATAAATATATGTTTACTTCATAAGAAACTGCCAAACTCTTTTCCCAACTAATTTCACCATTTTTTACGCCCACTAGCAATGAACGAGAGTGTCAGTTAAAGCCCAAAACCTTGACTTACAAATTAGTAGAGAAGAAATTCTCTCTCAGAGTGGTTTCATCTCTCATTGGCTCATTATTTTGTCTACTGCTTTAGGAGCTTCACCTTGTATTTATGCAAACCTTTTCCAATACGGTGTCAAATCATTTTAGGATTCAACCAGCATTAATATGAATATATTGTTAGTATACTGTTAATTAGCCATATATAACTATCAACATATATAATTAATATATTGTTATTAAAACTAAAATTTTAAGCACAAAATGTTTTTCCCTGCACTGATAGCTAAGAACTGTTTCTAAAGCAGCATTTATTTATATTTCTTTCTAATAAGTAGGCAATGACTATTATTGAATCCTTGACCAATCAATATCTTAACAATGTTTGTTGTTTACCCTTTCAAAAATAGACTCTGTGGAAGTCAGTGCCTCTGTTCTTAAAAGAGGAACAGTATAATTTGGTGATAAAGAGCCCTCGCTTAAAAAGGTAGTCAGACCAGTATGAGAATCTTGACTTGTTTCCATGGGCCAATTCTTTAATATACAGAGCCTTGGTTTCTTCAATGTATAATCTTGGGGTGCAGGAGTCATAATTATACGTGTGTCATATAATTATTCTGAAGACAATGATCTCATGTATGCAAAACCTTTGGCAATGTTTCTGGTCCATATTTATTGCTCAATAAGTGGAAGCTTTAAAAACTGCGTGTTCCACGGTGATTGAAGAAAGAAGCCATCATAAGAAATGTAGGCTTGTGTTCTCGGCTGTAAATTCCCTCTGCATGGAAGTCAGGGAGTCTCCCATTCCGTCAGCTTCCAGTAAGCCCCATCCTCCTCAAGGTCACTTCCTCCCTGCCCTTCTTTCCTGCTGAGACTGGCTAGTATGAGGGCCACAGGACCCTTCTCTCACCAGGCTCCTGTCTCTCTCACCTGCTCAGAAGCTTGGACTCAAAAGCTGGCTCACCATTATGTCCTCTGTCTCACCTTTTTCAGCTGATTTCATGCTGAAACAGCCTGCTTCCTTCCAGAACTCAACCTTACCCTCCCACATGCTCAAGAGAGTTATAGACCTATGGGCTGAGGGACGAAGACGCATTTGCTCTGTGGAGCCCAGCCTCAAAGGACCACAATAGGATAGTAAGAAAAAACTCACTGGACCCACATCTTAAAATTCTAGAAAGTCATTTTTTAAAGATTTTCTTTTTTATTTTTTATTGTTTTTAACAGAGAGAGAGAGAGCTACAGAGACAGACACACAGAGAAGGGGGAGGGCCCAGAGCAGTCTCCATAGTTGCACATCATTGGTTTCTCCACACAGTTTTATTCCACAGGTGGGCGTGGGGCTGCGCAGGGCAGGAACTGGGCCGGGATCTCACCCCGGTGAGAACTGAACTGGGGGCACTCCCCAGTTCAGCATATGGGTCCGCACAGGCCAGGGCCAGGATTTGATCCTCAGTCCCCAGGGCTACAAAGTAAGCACTTAACCCACTGAGCCATCCCGGCATCCCCTAGAAAGTCATTTTTTATGTTTAGTTTTCCAACAACATGGACCAGAAAGAAGGAAAATTCCCCTGTCTCAGACATTTAATTTAAAGACCATGTGGTAAAAGTATCTCTGTACATGCACTTAAGAGTTTTAGGGAGTAGCAGGTACAGTAGACTCTCCGTTAACCAGAACTCAAGCAACCTGCCAAAATCTCAAGCAACCCGAAACATTTTTTGTGGGTTGCTTGAGATTTTACCAGGTTGCTTGAGTTCTGGTTAACAGAGTCTACTTACACTTATCCAGCATCTACCAATCCCCGTAGGTGCCAGTTAACTGGAAGGCTACTGTATTTCCCTCTTCCCCAGCTCCTGAGTCTGAAGAAACTGAAGTCTGTCAGGAGGTAAATGAATCATACAATAAATAAGTTAATTAAGAAATGTACTGTGTTTGTGTGTATCAAGTAAATAGAGCAACCAGGAAATTCAAGTTGAACTAGCAGTACGACAACAAATTACTACTCATTTGAATACCACGGAGAGGCAAATCTTGTTACCCTTGATTTTATGTGTGTTGTGCCCTCTGCCCTAGGGCGTTAGTTCCAACTTCAGGCCAAGCATGGGTGAGGTATAACAGAGGGGAAGAGGGAAGGAAGACAGAGGTTATGATCTGGCAGGACTGGGAGGAAGTGATGCTAACCTTAGTTCAAGATCTTTCTGTCAAATGCCCTACAAGGTAGCAACCGAAAGATAGGCTGTCATCTCTGAGCACCTGGCTCAAGCAAGCAGCTAGCTCACTTGGTCTCCTTGGCCAGAATTGGTGAAGGTGTAAGAATAAAGTGTTATGTTAAAAATTGAAAATAGGACTCAAAGTAGAAGTGCTCTTTTGGGAGGCTCTGTAGGACTCTGATGTTCTGCCCCTTAGGTCAGTTCTGTTACTTGGAGAAGATTACAGAAACTTTTAGTGAATTATTTTCATGAGCTTCAAGAGTTTAAAATGAATACCCTTGACATTTTGACATCATAGTCTATCTTTCTTTGGTTTTCCTGACAGAAGAGTATACACCAATTGAGGAAGAATCAATATTCTCTGCTTGCTCTCCTTCAGCAGCTCAAAAACTCACCTGATTTTTTTTTCTTAAATATTTACCAATTTAAAAACTAAATTTAAATTTTTTGTCAGCTTCTGTGGCTAAAAGTGTGTAGTGTCTTAGATCAGTTTCTTCTTGTGTTAGTTCAAACTAATTAGTATATGTCTGTAGCTAACATCTTTTATGCCATTTATTCAAGAAGAAAATGTGGGTGCTTGATTTGTTTCTTAATTTTCTTTTCATATGTAGCATTTTCTTTTTTCTCCCAATAATTAGCAATACCGTTCTAAGGGGTTTTTTGTTTGTTTGTTTGTTTTTCCTTGACAACTTTGACAAGTTACCTAAGATTGGTCAAATCTTCTATTTTGGTTTAGATGGGTATCACAATTAAATACTGTCTAGGCCTATCCTAAAAAATAGCAAATTCAGTGTATAATGACTCTAGTTTATCTTTTAAAGGAGAATTGCATTATTGTAGGATCTCTTCTTACTGTTGGAAAATATATTTTAAAAATTCAGTGTTTCCTTTTTAAATAACTGCAATTCATAAAATATACTTTGTGGCAATCATAAGACTATTTATTCTGTGCTGATTTGTTTCATAAATAAAATAAAGAAGGTTAAAAAACACTAGAAATAATGTATCAAGTACCAACTGTGTATCATGTACTGGGCGAAACATCACATTTTATCTAGATAATGCTCACAACGTTCTATAAACAATAATAGGTGCCATTATTATCTTAATTTATATAAAAGGAAACTAAAGCTTAGAGAACATAAATGCCCATAGTCACATGTACAGGAAGAAAATCTTTTGTTATTAAAAAATAATATAATGGATTCAGTAACAAGTTACAAAATTACAAGTTTTTATTAAGTTTTATTTTTGTTGCTGTTATTGAAAGCATGTAAGTTATCATATATATGCATAAACACACATAAACATAAATGATTATTGTTACATAACCTTAGGCTGGAACAGAATTACCATGAAACATCTAATACCCTCATTTTCCAAATGAAGAAGTTAAGGTCCATAGAGGTGAAATGACTAGCCCACAGGGACACAGCTAGTTAATTGAATTTTAGAATCGATCAGCAAATGTACATTGTGTGCCTCCTGTGAACACACATTCCCCAAACATTGGCAATTTATCCATAACTTCCTTCTCTGGATTATCATATTGCAAAACTACCATATTGATGGAATAGACCCATTCTTGTTTCTTCATATGAAGCTGCCTCCTTAGCTCTGTAGCAAAGAAATACACTGCATGTATCTGTGAAGTTTCCCAGTATCCTGTTTGTTTACATTTTGAAATAGTAACCATGGTAGTAGCTTCAATGTTGTCATTATCAAGCCTGTCAATCTAATTGTGTAGTGGTATCACTGAAGTTGTGAAACAATCATTAATATTCATCCTTGTGTTTATATTTAGCAGTGACTGTTAAGGGTGTGATTATAGGATGTAAACAAGCTCCACCCAGAGTGAGCTCAAATGACTCAATGCTTGTCTGGGGATCTAAGTTACCCAAAGCATATTGCACTTTGAAATGAAAATATCCGGCATAGACAACTTTATTATAACTATAAATTTGGCTTCCTACTATTACCACTTTAAGTCAAATTATATATGTTTGATGAGACATAATTTCTTATTAGATCCAGAGCATACCAGGGTAGAATACATCATGATGATATTATAATTTGAATTTTAATTAAGTTTTGTTCAATCCCCAATACTAGCTAATGAAATAAATTCAATACTGTAGTCATACAAATGAAGAGGGGACAACATGGGACCAAAAAAAAGGAACAAGTTATATTGCTTACCAAAAATATTTTTTATAATAGTAGTAACTATTGGCATTATTTTTCCTAACCTTCCATCAGCCTTCACATGATCGCTTCTGACTCTGGCATCTATGGTTAGGGATTTAACATACTAAATTCAGCCCTTTTATGAGTCTCTAAAATTTTATTTTGATAACCTCTATGCAAACCCTGCATGTAGATCAATGTTCCTCATTTCTGACAAAGAGAATGTGTTGAAACATTTCCAACAGAATATCCTGAGTGAAATGGAGAGAGAATTTAATGTGAAGAACTTCGGCTTGCTCTATTCTGCTTGCTGTATTGCAGCATTGCTGCATTTCTCCCTTTTCTTCATTCAGACATTTAGAATAAGTGTTTATAACAAAGGATGTCATAGAATTATAAAGTCGTAGCTGCAATTGCCCCCCACACACACACACATGTTACCTTTTTGTTTGTACTAACTACACCATCAGCTACATGAGAATAATATAAATAATAAATTTAGTTAGCTGAATACTGAGCTATTTCTTCTTAATCCCAGCCACTTTTAATTTGTTCTGGCGAGTCTCTTAACTTATAACCAGAGTATTTATTGTCAGGTCACTTTTCTAAATCACAATTATGTATTTGTATATAAGAACAATTAGAGTTTTATAACAATTAATGAGTCAGGTGGAATAAGCTTTGTGGAAACCATTTTGAATATTAAAACTATAGTATTTGCCACAGTGACAGATAGTTCTCTCTTTCTTTAATGCCCCCAAATAGCAAAATACCATTGTTGTGAATGGCTCTGGGGCCTGGTAATATATTGTTTTTCTAAAGTATTTCAGTCATCAAAGCAGCAACAGGAGGTCAGTGTCTAGTGTTGCTTAATAGCTGGAGAAAGATCAAGATTTTGCTTTTAAAAACATTTCACAAGGGAATATATTGATAAAAAATTAAAAAGAAAAGTTTTAGAGTATTCATAAAATAAGCAGATTATTTGTACCACCTCTGTTAGGGTATTACATATCATTTCAATTTTCAGATATTGATACAACTGTCATATTATTTTCACATTGTGACAATTTTGAGTTTTCTTCACTTAAAACATTGTGCCATGGAGCATTGTCACTGTTCATCTTTGTTCATGATTTATACTGCCTGAACTCAAATCTTTGGAACAGAATTAATAAATCATGTGTTGGTAGAGAGATGGCAGAGACTAGACTGTGATGAGCAAGTTCTGTCTGATTGGTACCACTTATTCCTACTTTTAATTTATGGAAATTTTCCACTTAAGATATAAAAACTCTTAGGACTTTCTGGAAACTGTAGAAATTCATTTTCTTGCCTGATTTATTTAAGTTGGGCTGAAGCCAAGCTGGATCAAACTGATGTATGGTCAACTCATCCTTTAAAATATAACTAGCAAGGAATATCACATAACTTGACTTGACAGTACATCAAAACTCTAACCCAAGACCCTCTTGCTACAATTTATGTCCAGTTGCTCTTGCTATTTTCTCAGAGGAGCTTTAGAGTAAACCTAGTACCTTCTGAGAAGCAATAACTAAACAATTACCTAGGATACAAAGGTATATCAGTAATTAGTCCAGGAAGTAATGCTGGTTAGAATACTAAGCAGGGCTAGCTGTCTATTAGATACTGAGTGGTTTTTCATGGTGTTTAAGAACACCCAGGAATTATTGGCTATAATTACTTAAAGTGTGATTATTTTTTTAAGATTTATTTTATTGTTTGAGAGGTGAGAGAGAGAGAGAGAGAGAGAAAGAAGGGGGAGTGCCCAGAGCCTTCTCCATAGTTATGCATCATTAGTCATGACATAGTTTCATTCCACAGAGGTGGATGTGGGACCATGTGGGGTGGGAACCGAACTGAGGGCCTCCTGCATGGGAGGCGAGAACCTTCACTGCCAAGCCATCCTGGTGGATACCCCTTGCACTGCTGTTCAGTGTATAGGGTTGCATGGGTGGGGGCCAGGAATCAAACCCTGGACCTTGTGATTGCAACACAAGCTCTCAACCACTGAGCTATCCCAGCACCCCAAGGTGTGATTATTTTTTAAATAAACTTTATTTTTAGAACAGTTTTATAATTATAGAAAAATGGCAGAGATAGTACAGAAAGTTCCTACCTCCCTCCCTCCCACCTAGTTTCCCCTGTCATTAACATCTTACCAAAATGCACAACCTAGAAGAAAAGAGTAAATTCCTAGAGGCATACAGCCTTCTAAAACTGAATCATGGAAAAATATATTGATTAATGGTAAGGAAGATTAAACCAGTAATCAAAAACCTCCCAACAAACAAAAGTCCAGGACCAGATGGCTTCACTGCTGAATTCTACCAAACATTCAAAGAAGAATTAAGACCAGTCCTTGTCAAACTCTTTACAAAAATTGAAGAGGAGCGAATGCTTCCAAACTCATTTTACGAGGCCAGCATTACCCAGATACAAAAACCAGATAGGCCAATATCTCTGATGAACATACATGCAAAACTCTTCAGCAAAATATTAGCAAACTAACAAAGTGGGCATAGAGAGATTACATATCAACATAATAAAGGCCACATATGAGAAGCCCACAGCTTCCTCAACAGCAAGAAGCCAAAAGCTTTTCCATCATACTCAACAGTGAAAAGCTGAAAGCTTTTTCTCTAAGATCAAGAATAAGACACAGATGCCCTGTCTTGTCACTTTTATTCAACATAGTGCTGAGCATCCTAGCCAAAACAACTAGGCAAAAAAGAAAAAGAAACAGGAAAGACATCCAAATTGGAAAGGAAGATGTACAACTGTCACTATTGGCAGAGTCCATGATTTTCTATATATAGAAAACCCTAAAGACTGTCAAAAAACTGTTAGAACTAAAGAAACTTAGTAAAGTTATAAGATACAATTCAGTATATAAAAATCTGTGTGTACAAGTATATACTAATAATAAACTATCAAAAAGAAAAATTAAGAAAACAATACAATTTATAATTACATCAAAAAGAATAAAATACCGAAGAATAAATGTAGCCAAAGTAGTGGAAGGCCCTTATACTGAAAACTGTAAGACACTGATTAAAGAAAATGAAGAATGCACAAATAAGTGAAAAGATACCCTGTGGTTATGGATTAGAAAAATTAATATTGTTAAATGACCATACTATTCAAAGTAACCTACTGATTCAGTGCAATCCCTAATCAAAATTCCAATGCCTGTTTTCGCAGAAGTAGAACAAACAATCCTAAAATTTGTATAGAACCATGAAAAGCCCCGAATAGCCAAAGCACTCTTCAAAATGAACAAAGCTAGAAGCATCATACTCCCTGCAAATTACATTACAAATTGTAGCAATCAAAACAGTATGGTATTGGCCTAGAAACAGGCAGATAAATAGGTCAAAAGAACAGAACAGAGAGCCCGGAACTAAACCCACACATATATGGGGACTGTCCGAAAAGTATCCTGCCAGGTAACTGTTCTCATATTGACAATGGCTGGGTTTTTTTCTGAACAGCACTCATATAGTTAATTAATTTATGACAAAGAGACAAGAATTTACAATAGGGAAAGGATAGTCTCTTTAATAAATGATGTTGGGAAAACTGGATAGCCACATGCAGAAGAATGAAACTAGACTATTATCTCACACCGTTCACAAAAATTAAATGAAAATGAAGTAAGACTTAAATGTAAGACCTGAAACCACAAAACTCCTAGAAGAAAACATAGGCTGCAAGCTCCTTGATGTCTGTCTTGGTGATTGATGATTTTTTTTTTTTTTGGATATGACTCCAAAAGCAAAGGCAACAAAAGCAAAAATAAACAAGCAGGGCTATATCAAACTCAAAGTTTCTGTGAAGCAAAGGAAACCATCAACAAAATGACCTACGAAATGGGAGAAAATATTTGCAAATCATTTATCTTTTATTAGTACGCAAAGTATATAAAGAACTCATACGACTCAATAGCAAAACACATTCTGATGAAACAATGGTCAGAGAATCTGAATAGGCAGTTTTCCGAAAAGGACATACAGATGGTGAACAGGTAGATGAGAATATGCTCAGCGTCACTAATCATCAGGAAAATGCAAATCAAAATCACAGAGAAATATCACCGCACACCTGTTAGAATGTCTATTACCAAAAAGACAATGGTGAAGCCAGGATGCTTAGTGGGTTAAGCTCCCTCTTTGCAGCCCTGGGGACTGAGGATCAAATCCCAGTCCCAGCCCGTGAGGACCCATATGCTGAACTGGGATGTGCTTCCCATGCGGGACGACCCTAGTTTGGTTCTCAAACCCTGGTTTGGCCCCTGACTCGAGGAGGTGTGCCTCCTGTGCGGGGGTTCCCCAGCCCAGCTCCCACCCTGTGCAGCCCCCGCCCACCTGTGTGGAATTAAACCATGTCGAAAACTGATGATGTACAACTATGGAGACTGCTCTGGGCCTTCCCCCTTCTCTCTGACTCTGTCAAAAACAATAAAATAAATCTTAAAATAAAAAAAGACAAGAAATATAAGGTCTGACAATTAAGTTCACAAACTTGCCACTGTGGGCTTACACTGGCAGCACTGTACAAAGAAATCAGGAATGTTTCATAGCGTTGGTATCTCAGTGTGTCACAGCTTTGTTCATGTCGATGTGTGGCAGTGTCTTGCTGAGTGGCAGTCATTATTACTGTGTGTTTTGGGGTGCCATCGCAACATGTGAGAGCTTGAATTAGAGCAGGGGTCTCCAAACTTTTCAGCCCATGAGCCGCATTAACTATCAAACAGCAGTTTGGGGCCGATTACATACTTGAGGTCCAAATAAAAAAGAATCAAAACATAGATGTTGTTTTTAATTATTTATTTAATATTACTTTATTCAGATAAAAAGGTCTCCATGGGCCGGATGAGAGGGCCTCGCGGGCTGGATGCGGCCCATGGGCCGTAGTTTGGAGACCCCTGAATTAGAGCAATGAACAAACATGAAATTTCTTATTTAACTTGGCAAGAGTGGATTTAAAATCAAGGACATGTTAGTCCAAGTTGGTAAAGATAATGCCATGAAGAAAACAGTAGTGTACAAATGGATTAAATGTTTTTCTGAGGGGAGAGAAAGCATCACTGATGAGGAGAAGTCAGGAAGCCATTAATGAGCAGAACTGATGAAAACATTGCACAGATTTGTGGAACTGTGCATCAAAATTGTCGACTGACTGAAAAGTATAGCCGACCAAGTAAACATCAATAGAGAAACAGAAACATCTTAACTGAAAATCTTGGCATGAGAAAGGTATGTGCAAAAATGGTCCTGAAGGAGCTCACTGATGAACAAAAGCAATAAAGAGTCAAAGTTTGCCAAGACCTTTTGGAGAGGCAAGAAGATGTTTTGGGAAGTGTTATTGCTAGTGATGAAACATGGGTGTACCAATACAACCCTGAAACAAAATGTTGAAGTGCATAATGGAAGTCAGACAATTCTCCACTACCAAAAACATTCCATTAATCCAAATCGAGAGTCAAAACAATGTTGGCAACCTTTTTTGATATCAGAGGAATTGTTCATTATGAATTTGTACCAGCTGGACAAATAGTCAGCCAAGTTGGCTGTTTAGAAGTGCTGAAAAGGCTATGTGAAAAAGTTAGATGAAAAAGACCTGGGGATGCCCAGGTGGCTCAGTGGGTTGAGCACTCACCTTGCAGCCCTGGGGTTCAACGATCGAATCTCAGCCCTGTCCTGTGCAGACCCATATGCTGAACTGGGGTGTGCCCTAATTTGATTCTCATCAGGGTGAGACCCTGTTCCGGTTCCTGCCCTGCGCTGGTCCACCCCACCTATGGAATGAAACTATGTAGAAAACTAACGACATGCAACTATGGAGACTGCTCTGGGCCCTCCCCCTTCTTTATGTCTTTCTCTGTCTCTCTGTCAAAAACAATCAAAATAAATCTTTAAAATTAAAAAAAGAAAAGAAAGAAATCAGCCTGAACTTTTCACCAACAACTAATGGCTCTTGTATCATGACCATGCTCCAACTCACACAACACTGTCTGTGAGGAAGTTTTTAGCCAGTAAACAAATAGCTGTATTGGAACACCCTCTCCCCTCACCTGCTTTGCCCCTAAGGACTGTTTTCTTTACCCAAAGATAAAGGAAATATTGAAAGGAAGACATTTTGCTGACATTCAGGACATCAAGAGTAATATGATGATGGCTCTGATGGTCAGTCTAGGAAGAGTTCCAGAATTGCTTTGATGGGTGGACTAGGGACTGGCATTGGTACATGGCATCCCAAGAGGAGTTCTTCAAAGGTGGCCAAAGTGATATTCAGCAATGAGGTATGTAGCACTTTTTCTGACATGAGTTCGAGAACTTAATTGTCAGACCTGGTAAGTATTGATGAGGACATGGAGTAGAGGGATCACTTGTGCACTGTTAATGTGAATGTAAATTCATGCAACCACTATGAAAAACAGTATGCAAGTTTCTCAAAAAATAAAAAATAAAGTTACTATATCATCCAGAAATTTCACTTCTCAGTATTTATCCAAAGATAATTAAAATACAGCTCAAAAAGATATCTGCACTCCCTTGGTTGTTGCATTATTTACAATAGTCAAAATAGGGAAAAAACCCAAGTGTTTATTTATAGATGAATGAATGAATCAAGATGATCACACACACGCGCGCGCACACACACACACACAGGAATACTTATTCGGCCATAAAAGATAATGGAGTCTTGCTATTTGTGACAACATTGATGGACCTGGAGGACATTATGCTAAGTGAAGTCACACAAATACTATATGATCTCACTTATATGTGGAATCTAAAAAACAAACAAAACCAAGGCCATGGATTCAGAGAACAGATTGGTGGTTGCAAGAGGGGAGAGGGGATGGGAAGTGGATGCAATGGGTGAAGGGGATCAAAAAGTACACAAACTTCCAGTTATAAATTAAGTAACTCATGGAGATATAATGTACAATATGGTGACAATAGTTAATAATACTGTATTATGTATTTGAATGTTGCTAAGAGAGTAAAACAATCTTGCATTAGTAGTTATACATTTGTTACAGCTAATGAACCAATACTGGCACATTGTTATTAACTAAAGTCCATACTTTCTTTAGATTCCTTACTTTTTACTTAATATTCTTTTTATTTCAAGATTCCATCCAGGATCCCACATTACATTTAATTGTCATGTGTCTTTAGGCTCCTCTGGGTTGTGACAGATTCTTAAACATTTTCTTGTTCTCTAAAACCTTGACAGTTTTAAAGATCACCAGTCAGGTAGTATGTAGAATGTTGCTTGATTGGGATTCGTCTGAGGTTTTTCTCATAAAGAGACTGGGCTTATGAGTTTTGGGAAGGAACACCAAAGAAGTATATGCCAGTGGCATCACATGCAAAGGTACATATTATCAATGTGACTTATCACATTGTTGATGTTGACCTTGATCACTTGTCTGAGGTAGTGTTTGTCTGTGTTGTAACATTGCTCTTTTTCCCTCTTCCCATCTGTACTCTTTGGAAGGAAGTCGCTATTCATAGCCTACACATAAGGAATGAGGAGTTATGCTCCACCTTCTTGAGGTCAGAGAATCTACATAAATTATTTGGCTTTCTTCTGCACAGGAGCTTTCTTCTCTCCTCCCCCGTATTTCTTTATTCAGTCATTTATTTGTATCACTATGGACCCATTGATGTCATACTGTGGGTTATAATGCAATGCTACTTTATCTGTTTTGCTGCTCAGATTGTTCTAGCTTTAGTCATTGGAGCTTGGACACTTGGATCCCAGATCTCTTTTTTTTTTAATTTATTTTACTTTATTTTTTTTATTGTTTTTGACAGAGAGAGAGAGAGAGAGAGAGAGAGATACAGAGACAGAGAGAGAACTGAACTGGAGGAAGTTCAGCACATGGGTCCGCACGGGCCAGGGCCGGGATTCGATCCTGGGTCCCTAGCACTGCAAAGTGAGTGCTCAACCCACTGAGCCATCCCGGATTCCCCCCAGATCTCTTTGAAATAACCCCATCGTTGTGGATGTATTTTGTGGGTTCTTTTTTAGTGATTATTTGTTTTTAAGTTAATGATATCTTGCACATAAAATCAGTCAAACTGGAAAAACAAAACAAAATAAAAAAACCCAGCCAAACTGGTAGTTACCAACTTTTTTCTCTGTATGACAGGAATCAGTCATTTTCTATTCAAGTGAACAAATGGCATTTAAAAAAAATGAGTAACATTTGACTATTAACAGGGAAAGTGTTCAGTGCCCTTGATCTCCACATACTCGTATACACAACCCAATCATGAAGTCTTCTTTGCATTTAAAGATTAATTATTTTAAAAGCAGGGATAAACAGATTAGACCAGAAGTAAATAGGGACATAGAATGGAATATGAAGAATTACATAATTAAAAACAAAAAAATACACAATACAGAAGCAGTGGGCTTTTCAAAATAACAAAATTGAACTTTATAAAAAATAAGCTTAAAATTCAAGATAAGTAAGTGCACTGGACCATTTATTAAACTAGCATTCATCTTAATATGATCAAGAGTGTTTGGGTGAGAGAAACAACTTAGAGGATACTAACTAAATGGTAAGCTGGAGACATTTCATTAAAATCATGAATAACATTCACTTTTCACCATGACCCTTCAGGTATTCTTCTGGAAGCTATTGCCTGTCCAATAATAACTGAAAGCAGAGGAAAGCAGGAAAAAGATAATCAATATTTATATATTTCTATTTACCTAGAAACTTAACAGAATCAATAGAAAGTAATATAATAATAATAAATAATAAAAATTAAAAATCTATATATAAAATAAACCAAAATTAATAGCTTTTCTATGTATGAGCAATAAGTAGTTACAAAATATAATGGGAAAGATCCTATTTACTAGAGTATAAAATATTCAGTAATAAATCTATACTTAGAAAACTAAAATACTTTACTGAGGCTAATAAAAGATAAATTGAATAAATACTATGTTCCTGGATAGGAAGACTAAATCTCAACTTTAAAAAAGAGATTCATAAAACAATTGAGGAGAATAAATAAAAATCATCAGTAAAATCTAGGGGACAATAACATTGGAGATCATCTACTAGTTATTAAAATGAATTTTAAAGCTATAATAACTTTAAAATGTGAACAGACAGATTAATAAAGTAGAACCTAGGAAGAAATTTCAGTACTCTGTTTAAGAACCTACTGTAGTTAAAGGGGACATATAAATGAAGTTATTAATAAATATGATTGAACCAGTTGCTATACCATTTGGAGTAAAAGAAAGTTAGCTTTTGATATCACATGATAAACCAAAATAAATTATAAATAGATTGAAGAGTTTATGAAATCATAAAAGTCAGAAAATCTTGGATGAATATTCATTTGTACTTGGAATGAGAAGACCCTTCTAAATAGAAGAGTAATGGAAGAGATCATAGAGAAAATTATAAGTTTAACTTCTAAAAGTTCTGTATCAGACAGAATATAAACAAAATTAAAAAACAAGTGATGGCATTTTTTTAAGTGAAACATATATGACAGTGTTACAAGTAATCTCTTTTATACACAGAATTTCTAAACACCTCAATAACAAGGCAAAACATAAAACAAAAACAAAAAACAAAAAAACAGAAAACTGGGGAAAGACACAAATAAATCAGAAAGACAAAATACATGGCCAAGACACACAAAGTTTTAAAGGAATATCTATGTACTTAGTGTTTATTTATTTAAATATTTACTTATATCAAGAAATGCTAATAATGAAATATCATCTTTAACCTTCCAATTTCAAGATCTGTTTTGAAATGATAAAACCCAGCCTTGGCAAAGATTCATTGAAAAGGGCATTTTCATTCACTACTCGTGGAAGTAAGAATTTGACCAAAAGGGAAACTTTTTGGTGAGGGAGTGTTAGGGGAAAGAGAATTGGAATGCAAGCTAAGATCCTAGTCCGAGATTAGTAACTGTCTTGATGTGTGAACATGAACAGGAAATATAAGATCTCTGCATCTTTGTTTCTTTATCTGTAAACAAAGAGTTATGTTTAAAAATATGACCAGTGTAAGTGAAGACAAGCAAAATCGTGAGATTGGGAAAAAGATGGGCAATAGGGACCAAAAGAGAATAGTTTTAGAAAAGAATCTGGCTAAAATCTCAGATCTATTCATTGTAACAGCATAGAAACCCTAGAAACAAACTCCAACATGTATGTAGGAACTTGGCAGAGGGTAGACAGCCATTAACTATAAATGGGAAGAGGAAGGACTATTTAATAAATGATTTAGCTCTCATTATGAAAAAAGAAATAGATTAATGCCTCACCTCATACAGATAGATAATTTTAGATCGATTAAGGGCCTGACTATGTAAAATAAACCTTTAAAGTTATTAGAAAGAAATACAGGAGATTATTTTTATGTGTTCATGGGAGAGATTATTTTTCAGTACGTAAGAAATACAGTTCATAAAGGGAAAGATTACATTCAGATGTAAAACTCTTTTATGCAAGAGCCATTATTAATAAAGTTAAGACACAAACCTGAAACTGGAATAGTATTTTTCGTCACAAAAAACAGCAAATATATTGGTTTCCAGACTATAGAGGGAGAATCCTTATAAATCAGTATGAAAAAGACAAAAATGAGTAGCAAAAGGTTACCTTCAGGCAGTAGACCAATATTTAAAGCACCAGTAAAGACATGTAAGAAGAGATGCTGAGCCTTACTAACAATTAGGAGAAATGCTTACTAAAACAGAGGTACAGTCAGAATGGCAAAAAAGTATGACTGTTCAAATGTTGGGCAGGATGAATGGAATGGAGAATTCACCCAGCTTGCTGGGCATATACCGGTAGTCCGGTACACCACTTTGGAAAGCAAGTTGGCAATACCTGGTAAAGTTGAAGATGCAATGTAGGAAGAAGCAGTTTTACCCCTAGAAATATTCCCAAGAGAAGCACTTGGAACTGTAGCCCTGTACAAGAACATGCACTGAATGAAGCATTCTTTGTCATGGCAAAACCTGATACATGTTAATGGGGAAAAGAGAAAATAAATTACACTCTGTTCATATTTTGTTTCCTTCATTGCTGTGTCCCCAGCCACTAGTACAATTCCAGGAACATTGTTTCACATAAATATTTATTGAATGAATTAATATGGGAGACTACAGCATTTAAAATTTAATAAACTAGATCCATATATATCAACATGGGTAGATTTCAGAAAGTGTTGGGTGAATAGAATGATCTTAGAATATGTATTTTATGATACAAATTTAATATACATAAAATAACAGTGTATACTGTTAATGAATACCTATAAAGTACAAAAAAAACAGTAGAAATTAAAAATATGGTGGATAAAATTTTAAAAATTTATTTATTGGATTAAAAAGTAAAGTCTGTATCATACCATAGAACCAAATAAAAAAGAAAAAGAAACAAGAAAATAGAATATACAAGAGAAAATTTAGTAAAGTATGGGCACCCAATTCTAGAAGTCCAACATCTGATTAATAAGAACTTCAAAAAGAGAACAAAGACAAAAGGGAGGTACAGTATTTAAAGAGATAGATAATAATAATTAACGTCTTACTGAGTGCCTATTATATGCCAAGCACTGTGCTGAGTGTTTTGCATGTATTATTTCATTTGACCTTCAAAAGCGTTCAGTGATGTTATTACTGTTATTTCCCTTTTTAGATGAGGAAACTGAGTCACAGAGGATTGAATAACCTGCTCAGAATTACATGGTCAGTATAAAATGGAGCATAGATTAGATCCCAAACCTATCTGACTTCAAAACCTGTGAGTGAAGAAAATATGAGCACATTTATAAAGAAATAAATTAATAACTATTATCTCAACACCCAGGAATTTTTATATATTTTAATGTATCTCATTCTCCCAATGTGCTTTCTAGATATGATAGTTTCTTTTGTTTTGTAACAATTATGAGGTCATACATATGTGCTATATATTGTTTGGTAACTTCTTTTTCATTTAAGAATAAATGGATATTTCACATGAGTCAGTATCTGCATTATCAATTTTAATGTCTCCTTGGTATTAATTTATTTATTCAATCAATAGTCATTGATGTACAAGGCACTTTTCTAGACTCTTGTGCTACATAAGTGAACGAGCAGACAAAATCTCTGAATTCATGGAGCTTACATTTAAGTGGGGAAAATAACAATAAATATAGTAAGTGAAGTATATATTATGTTGGAATCTGACACAAAATAAATGGTTTAAAAGATACAGCAGTATAGGAGGGAACAAAGAGCTAGAAGCGTGGTAGAGTGATTGAAATTTTTATTCAGAAAATGACATTTTAGCAAAGCTTTGATGGAGGTAAAGAAGTAATGCTGCAGATAACTGGGGGGAATTCCTTTTCTTATTAAAGTGTACAGTTCACTGACTTTCAGTATATTCACAAAGTTGTGCAACAATCACCACCACCTAATTCACTAACATTATCATCATCCCCTTAAAAACACAGTATCCAGGAGATGTCGGGATAGCTCAACAGGTTAAGTACTTGCCATGCAATTGGGAGGTCCAGGGATCGAATCTCAGCCCTGGCCCATGCAAACCCACATGCTGAACTGTGGCACAACTGGTAACCACCAGGATGGCAGTAAAGGTTCTTGCCTGCCATGCAGGAGGCCCCTAGTTCAGTTCCCGCCCCGTGTGGCCCCACATCCACCTGTGTGGAACGAAACCATGTCACAACTAATGATGTACAACTATGGAGCCTGCTCTGGGCCCTCCCCCTTCTCTCTCTCTCTCTCTCTCTCTCTCTCTCTCTCTCTCTCTCTCTCTCTCTCACACACACACACACACACACACACACACACACACACACACTTTCTCTCAAACAAAACAAAACAAAACACGGCATTCCTTAGCAGTCACTCACCATGGCCCCTTCCACAGCCCTTAGAAACCACCAGTCGACTGTCTCTCTCTGTGGCATCACCTATTTTGGACATTTCATGTAAATGGAATCATACAACGTGTGGCCTCTTGGGCCTGGCTTCTTTCACTTAATGTCTACCAGATATGTCCAGGTCATAGCATTTATTAGTACTTTATTTCTTTTATGGCTGAATAATTTTCCACTGTGTAGATATACCACATTTTGTTTATCCATTTCTCAATTGGTGGACATTTGGGTCATTTCCACTTTGGGGCTATTCTGAACAATGCTGCTTTGAACAGTCATATATAAGTTCCGGTGGCAACCTAGGTTATCAATTCAACTGGGTATGTACTAGGAGGAGAATTGCTGGGTCATAGGGCAATAGCATTTAACTTGTTGAGAAACTGCCAGGCTGTTTTCCAAAGTGGCTGGGACAGGGAGAAAGCAATTAAAGCACAAGGAACAGCCAGTGCAAAGGCATGTCTACAGCACAGCAGGGAAACCACTGTGACTGGCATGGAACAAGTGACCCGAAGATGGGGTCAGAGACATGAGGGGGACAGGGCCAGAATGTGTAGGTTCTTTAGGCCATTGTAGGACCTTGGCTTTTGTCCTGAAAAAAATGGGGATCTATTAGAGGGTTTTGAGCTGAGGGATCATGTGACCTGTCTTCAGTTTTAAAAGAATCAATGTGGCTGCCATGTGGAGAATAGACCTTAGAGGAAAGAAGATTAGGAGACCCTTGTAGTGATCAAAGCAAGAAATAAGACTCAGACCTGGATAGAAGCAGTGGAGGCAGTGAAAGTAGTTAGGTTCTGGATATGTTTTGAAAGTAGAGCCAACTAGATTTTCTGATGAATTTGGTGGTAGTGGTAAGAGAAAGAAAGGAATCAAGAATAACTATCTACAAGTCTTTTGGCAGCCTGAGACTCTGGAAGGATGGAGATGCCACTGTCCGAGATGAAAATGAGTTCAGGTAGAGCAATGTTTGCTGGGATTCAGTTCAGCTTTGACACATTAGATTTGAGATGCTACTCAGCCACATGGAGATGTTAAATAAGCAAGTGGCTTTACAAGTGTGGAGTGAAAGAGAGAGGTCTTGGATGGAGATATAAATTGGGGGTTAACCATGTTGAGGGTTCGAAGGAACTGAGTGTAAAAAGGAGAAAAAGAGGACCCTGGACTGCACCTCGGTCTCTAGCATAAGATGACAGTGAGAAGCCGGTGAACTAACAAAGGGTATTCATAAGGTAGGAGAAAAACCAACCCAGTGTCATGTCCTGGAAGCCAAGTGAAGAAAGTGCATCAAGGTGGAAGAAGAAAACAATTATGTTAAATGCTGCAGAGAGCTCAAGTAAGATGAGGACTGAGGGCTGACTATTCTATTTAACAATTTGGAGAAAACTACTGACCTTGATGAGCACTTTCTTTGGAATAGTGATGGCAAAACCCTGATTGGAATGGGTGTAAGAGAGAAGGAAAGGCACAGAAGGAAACTGTTGAGGGTAATGATAGGTTCATTACCTTGATTGTGGTAATGGTCTCATGGTGTGTACATATGTCGGAACTGATCAAATTGTGCACTTTAAATTTGTGCACTCTAGGGTACTTCAAGCACACCTTAATAAAGCTAGAAAAGAGATAAGGACGGGGCGGGGGGTGACGACGCTTTCTCTTTTGAAGAATTTGTTGCACGGGGATCAGAAAAATGAGGTGATAACTATAGGTGAAGTGGGGCAAAAGAGGGTTATTCTTTTTTTTTTTTTTTGAGGGAATGAGGGTTTGTTTTTCTTTCCCCTGAAGTGGGAGAAATTACCACATATGTGTATGCTGCTGGGAGCAGTCCAGTAAAAGAGAGAAAGTGATGCCATTAAAGAGGAGAAAGAGTGAATCCTGTAGAATAGTGGTTCTCAACCTTTTGGGCACCAGGGATGGGGGTGGGGGATGGATTCGGGATGATTCAAGCACGTTACATTTATTGTGCACTTTATGTCTATTATTATTACATTGTAATATATAATGAAGTCATTATAGAACTCACTACAGTGCAGAACAGTGAGAGCCCTGGGCTTGTTTTCCTACAACTAGACAGGTCCGTCTAGATCCCTCTGATTCCTAGGTCCCTCGCATGCACAGTTCACAATAGGGTTTGTGCTCCTGTGAGAATCTGATGCCACTGCTGATCTGACAGGAGGCGGGGCTCAGGTGGTCACGTGAGTGATGGGGAGCGGCTGTAAATACAGATGAAGCTTCGCTCACCTGCTGGCCATTCGCCTCCTGCTCTACAGCCCAGTACCTAACACGCTACTGCCTGGTACCAGTCCGTTGCTCTGGGGTTGGGAACCCCTGCTGTAGAACAGATAGACCTGCAGGATGGGATCTCATGCACAAAAGGAGAATGAAGAACACAGGTGGTTCATTTATGGTGACAGTGGGAGAGGCAGAGACTATGTACACAGATACCAGGAGGGGAGGAGATGGTGTGGAAGAAGTCTGTGGAAGCTCTCTTGGAATTGCCTCACTCTTTTCCTTGAAGTGGGAAACAAGGTCATTAGCTGAGAATGAGGAAAGGGGAGAAGGTATTGGAGGCTTCAGGAGAGAAAGGTCAAAGTGAAATCATTGTCAAGGAGAGTGAGAACGTGTAAAGGAATAGAGTGAGGAGTGTTTGCTGGGCAGCATTTAGGGCTCATTGAGTCTCGTGCAGTTGTGTGTTTTTCTCCAGCTATGTTCAATGGCAGCATGCAGGCATAGAGTTGGTGGAGGATTGGATTATGGTTTTTGCCAAGAGACTAGACAAGCAAGAGAGGTAAAAGAGTTGTGGGTACATGCAAGAGATTGGTTATAATGATGGACCATTCGTTTAAACTGCGTCAGAAGGGAAGAAAGGACATCAAGAGGGTGAGGGAGAAGGAAAAGATGGCAGAATCATCTACCATCGTTTGGTAGATGATTGGAGAGGTCCTGAGGTAATAAAGATTCTTGGAGTTGAGGTACTGTAGGGGGTGAGTTGGAGAGGTAAGGGATGATGGTCAGAGTGGACACATGATACAATATTCCATTATATGGAAGTATAGAATTTCTTTAACCCACCAGGACCCCTTTGTAAGATGAGCCCATAAGATCATGGAAGCAATCTCCCTTACTTCTGCCACCTCCTGTATCTTGGTCATTGCTGCTTCTCCTTGAGATCCCAGGGATTTCTTGCAAGGTGCAAGGCCTTCCTTCTCAGATCACTTAACCCCAACCTAACTATTCCGTCAGCACCTTTGGTCTCTGATCCCACCTCTGTATAACATCTGCCTTTGAATTATACTGAGAATTCTGTGATTCCTTTGAGAATCAGAGAGGAAACAAGGGGAAACCAGCCCACCTGCCATGTGTCTGTCCCTTCAGGGTCTCATTGGGGGCAATCCACCTTGTCAAAGACTGATGAAGTGTTGTCAGAGTGGAGAGAGTTTGGGTGTTTTCCTTTTACAGTTGTGGTACTAGCTCTCTGGTTCAGAATGCAAAGATAAGAAGGTATAGGTCTTTCAGGGTGTAGCTCGACCTTTCTATGCCTCACTGTATGGAGTGTGATTTGCCACTCTGTCCTAGAAGTCACTCTCTATTCCCTATTCCATCGGAAACCCCTATAAATGTTTCTTAGAGATACACCAACTGTTGTGGTGTCCCCATATAATTTTGGCTTAAATGATCAGTGTGTTATGATTTTTAATGGAAATCCTTTGGTGAGGATTAATTTGAGATTGCATACTTTATTAGCTGGCTAGTGCCTTGTTTTCTTTAGCATATGTACATGAAAGAGTTGACATTTATTTTATTTATTTATTTTTCCAGGAAGATAGTTTAATTAAGAGTTGGCATTTAGATTTGAATGCATTTATAGCTGAGTTTGCCTCTTAAACATTGTCCTTTACTGTATTTTCCCCACTAGGATTTCCTTTTAATAACACTAAAATTTTATGCAAAAGAAAGAGCTTTTTGATGCTGGTATGATAAGCTTTGTTGATTACCAAGGAAGATTTTCCTCTGTGGTGGGAAAAGTCCTCCCTTCTATCTATGTGCCCTCCTTGTTCAGCTTCGCATCTCCATGGCTGCAAACCATCAAAGGCACACACCACAGATGCTGCCTATCCAAGAAGCCAGCCCTCACCATGACCCCTGCCTCAGCCTGCTCCTGCCAGACACATATACTCAACATCACACCAGTACTCATGTGCCCATTTCTTAGTTCCCTGTGGTCTTTATATCTTCTTTGTGCACTAGAGTCTTTCCATAACTGTCACCAAGTTCCATGCTCCTGGCCTGTGTCACAAGTGACACAGACATGATAAAATCCACAGGCACTTAAGAAATAACCCTCAGTCAACTTAGCCCAAAAATCATTAGGTAGAACTCCGTGTAACAGACCGCAGTTCCAGAACTTTAGGCTGCTTTTAACTCTCCATTCTCTCCTGCATTCTTTCATTCCATGTATTGTTTCTCCAAGGAGCACGGAGGTTATCAGGGGAAACATTTTTCTCTATTCCTATGTGTGTTTCTGCACAAACACTAGTCTGGTACACACCGTGGATGCCTTAATTATGAACAGATTGAGAAACTGGGCCATCCCATTGCAGACAGGTGACAGAGCCTTGTTACAGCCCACCCAGGGCTAGGGTGAGAGGGGCTCTCAATCGTATTTGGAAGGGGACAGTTCCTGGCTCGGCAGGGTTTCACTAATGGAGGAAGTGTGCTTTTGCTTTCTCCTTCCATTAAAAATGATTTTTATGAGTGAGAAGCATGGTAGGAAAATGCAGGTAAGCCAAGAAGTGGGTACCTGCGGATCACTGATGGCAATGTCTTCTCTGACCAAATCGTACAGTCATTTAGGGTATCTGTTCTCACACTGGCTGCTCCCCCACCCCCATACACACACGTGCACATACCCTCCTAACCCCCTGTGAGAGGTGGTCCCCTAAGAGCTGTGATTTCAGTGACTACCTCAGCTGGGCATGTGATGGCCTGCCCCAGGGGAAGTGTTCTTTATTCTTCTGTCCCCTCACCTTCCTCAGTGGACTCAGGGGTTTGAGAGGTTCTTTTTAGCCACTTTTGTCAGATGGGAAAGGAGGAAAGGGGAAAGCGAAGGAGCCCTGATGACCTACTGCAACTTCCTATAAAGAATGGACCTTAAAAAGCATCATTGGGGGATATTAATTCCTTTGTCAATAAATGTCAGCAGCTAATCTAGTGCCAATTGCATGTGCCTGGGGAAGGAGCCTGTGAAAACTCAAGGAAGCTAAATCATCCTGTGGTGTGCTGCTTGTTTTTTCTCTGAAACACTGACCAGGCATCAGCCATTACATTCCATTTTTCAAATTGCAAAGGGAAAAGAAATGCCAAACGGTTTTTGCCGTTCCAAAGGGCAAGTTGGATATGTTTTGACATATGTTGACAATAAATTATTCAAAAAATGTATTCACATGTACAATTACCTTTCTGGGACACACCACACTAAATGTCAATTTCACCCCTCAGTCCTATCGGGCACCAAGCCATTGAGCAGCAACTTACCTTAGACAGTTTTATTCACTGCATTTGACTAACAGTCAAAGCTGGGCTTAGCGACAACTAGACAGTGGGAGGCCCTTACTCTGCTCCCCCCACCACATATGCACACAACTTACACACCCACCCTGGCCAAGAAGAGACACTCCCCCCCCCTTGGCTTGTGGTCACTTTCATGGGCTGTCAACTACCCGGGTTGCTAGGTGACAGATAAAGCCTAGGTCCAGCCTGGCCCGAAGAGTATCTGCTTTTATCGGAAGTTAAAAAGCCTTGAAAACCCGGGGCAATCCCATATTTTGCTATGTATAATGCGCTCCCATGTATAATGTGCACCCACATTTTGGGCCCAGACTTTCAGGGGGAGAAAAAAATCTTTTGTTTTAATTTTTTAATTCAAATTGTTATTTGTTTATATTTAAGTACTTGTTTTTTGTATTATAAAGAAATTTGAGCATTTATGTTATAACATATTGTGGTACAAGAAATTTTATGTTACACATAATTACAAACCACAAGAACAGATATAAGGTCAGAGAAAGGGAAGGGAGCAAGAGAGAAGAGAAAGGGACAGATGGGGCCCCAGATCCACAACCTAGAGGCCCCAGCAGAGTAGAGAGTGAGCTGGGAGCCTGGGAACATGGCCAAAATGCCCAGGCAGGTTGGAAGCTGAGAACTGAGCAGGCAGGCGCAGGAGGCTGAAGTGCAGTGTGACCCTGGACATGTTGTGGCCGAAGCCAAGGCAATTATTGTATTCCAGGGTATTATTTTGCATATGGATATTGTTATTGATTTCTAGAGCTACACTTTTAACTCATAAGCATAAAGAAAGGAATTAAAAACATTTATATAGATACAGAATTAGTACTACCCATGTGTAATGTGCATCCTTATTTTCCCTCACAAATTTGTGCCAAAGAAGTGCACAATTGTACACAGCCAAATACGGTAAGTCCCTAACTGAGCCATTTCCCGTTCCTGAAGTAGGAGAAGGTAGTGCCTGTCCCACTTGTCTCATCCTCCCTCTCCCAGCCCCCAAAGCTTACAGGAAGTGCCCTGTGGAAGCAAGGGCTTCCATATTTTTAAACTGTAGCCCTCAGAAATAAATTTTGCCTGGCAACCCAGTACACACAAACACCAAACAAACTTACCTTGCAACATACACTGGACTCCAATGTTGGGTTTTTTGTCCAGTTCCATTTAATTCTGTATCTTTTTCTTTTTCTTTGCTTGTCTCTCTCTCTCTCTCTCTCTCTCTCTCTCTCTCTCTCTCAGTGCTGCTCAAGACTCATTAATTGATTTCACAACCTACTAATGAGTTACCACCCAGAGTCTGAAAAACTCTGTCCCAGACCAGCAGAATAGCACTATTTGAAGGTGGGAAGGGTCCGCAGAAAACAGCTCCTCTCCTACAGAATGTGTGCATGTGCTCCATGGTCAATTGACCAATGCTTGGCTGTTTGCCAGGCAACTCTGAGGAGACAGATCCCAGGAGGTCTGAGCACTGTAATTACCTTCTTACCCCAGATGAGACTCAGCTGAGGGAGGAAGCATGCCTGACTTTCCCAGCTGGCGGAACCAGAATTCAAATGCCACCTCTCTGATTCTAACCCCCCCACTAGTAACCCTGACCCTGTCTGCTCAAAGCCCACTGGTAGCCACCCATTGAGCTCAGGGTCAAGTTAGACCTCTTACCTCTCCAGCTTCATTTTTCTCTTGTACCTGCCACTTGGCACTACAGCATTGAGGAACTTTCTTCAGCTGCTCTAACACCCTAGGTCTTTGCACATGTTGTTACTTCTCCTGGGAACTCATTTCCCTCCCCTTGGCCTGGTTAGCTCCTCTCATTACTTAGGTCTCAGTTTAAATCTCATTTCTTCAGGATATAGGCTCACCAGATGTACTGTTTTGAACAGGACAGAAAACAATGGTACTGCCCCATTTCAAATGGTACATATGGTCAGCCTAGTCTCACTGGACTAAATTCTAGGTGTCAGTAGGCTGATCATATATACTGTTTGAAATGGGACTGTAGCATTGTTTTCTGTCGCATTTAGAATGCTACATCTGGTCAGCCTACCATGACACCTCCAAATGCCTCTGCCCGCTCCCTACAACCGTAAGTGCCTCCCCATGTGCTCCCAGACCACTCTTTTCTGTCTTCCTTCCAGCACTTGTGCCATTTTATTATTTTGTTTCTATGCCCAGTGGAATGCTGGTAAATGTTCAACAACCAGTTCTCTGGGGAAAAGAGGAGGTTGTAGGGAGGAGTGACTTGTAGCATTTGCTCGTTTCATAGTGTAAATACTTCCAACTGTTTCCAACTTCAAGCCATCAATATGGCCTCCCTGAACATGGACTTGGAAAAAAAGTCAGTGAGACTGTACAAGCTGGCTCTACCGCACTAGTGGATGTCTGTCTGTCTTCTCAGACCTGGGTGAGGGGAAGGATCGTCTCTGTCTTGCTACCATTATATATCTCCTCTGTGAATAAAAAGAAGGAAGGAAGCAGCAGTCAAGAAAAGGGAATGATATTCTGAGAAATACTAAGATTGTCAACTGTATTGCTTCTTCAGTGAGTAAGGAAGGAATGGGAGAGGAAGGGATAAAGACTGTGTAATAAAAATAATAACCCACATTACCCCTTCCTTTTAGATTAAAAAATGCTTCTACATACACTGTATTATTTGATCATTTTTGAAAAAATCTTGTTAAGGGTAAGTGTTATTCAGTATTAATATTATAGATGAAGTAATTAAATATGTGTCCCGGAGGTGAAGTAATCTACACAGGTCCCAGAGTTTACACCTGAACTAGAGCCAAGGTCTCTTGAATTCTAGCCCTATAGTCCTTTACTGTTCAGGTGGCTTCCCTTATCAACATACCTCCTCATGGTGTGAAAGCAGATATTCGGACAGTTGCTGGAATTGGAGTGGAGAGGGTAGTGGTGAGGAACGGGTGAAGACTATCCAGGCGTGATGAATGGTTTTATGTGTATACGAGTATACGTGCGCACAAGCCAGCAAACACGTAACATAATATCTTGGGAAAGGAATACCAAGTGAGTGACAGAGCCATTAGTGGCAAGAACCTTTAGTATAGTCGTCCCTCAGTATCCTTGGGGAATTGGTTCCAGGACCCTGATGGTACCAAAATCCATTGATGCTCAAGTCTGTTATAAAAAAATGGCATAATATTTGCATATAACCTATGCACGTACTCCCATATAGCACTTTAAATCAGCTCTAGATTATTTATGAGACACAATATAATGTAAATGCTATGTAAATTGTTGTTATCCTGTATTGTTTAGCGAACAATGACAAGAAAAAAGGTCTGTACATGTTCAGGACAAATGCAACCATCATAGACCTAACTACATAGTAATTGTCAGCAACAGCCTAACTTTCTTTTTTTTTTTTCAAATATTTTCTATCTGCAATTGGTTGAATCCACAGGTGCAGAACCTATGGATATGGAGGGCTGACTGTATTGTGAGGTGGGATTGTAAGTGGTTAAGAACAGGGGGTCAAGAATCTGATACCTGGGTTAAATCCTGTTATACCGCTTTGCTGTGTGACCTTGACCCTGTAGCCTTTTTGTGCCATCATGTCCTATTAATAACAATTTTTTTAAATAGACCGTATCTCAAAGGATTGCTATAAGGATTTAATGATATAATACATGCAATTGCTTAGACCAGTGCTTATCATGGTGAACACTCAATATTATTTTTATCTTTTATTGCCTCTTTTGTTTCAGTTTTTTCTGTAAGACACTGAGGTTATTTAGTGTCCTTTTATTAATGCAAAGCATAGGGGGAAAACACCTTGCCAACAGTGTAGTGCTGTTAGTAGGCGTAGGGATACGATGCCACCTAGCATTTGAGCTCAGAAATGTTGAAAATCAAGTGTTTCTGAGGAAATTTCAAAACGTGTAAAAAAGTGTCCTGAGATTCTCACAGAGTTAGAATGAAAGCCGATGACCTTGGGCTTTTTTTAGAGAAAGCTCTGATAATTCCCCTTCTCCATGTAAATTCACTAGTGGCTTTTCATGCCCTATGCTATCCTTTGCAAAGTACAATCATGAGTAAAATGTAGAGACGTTGAACTCCATCTGATATAAATGACTTACCACCTACCGTTTTCTTACCATGTCTGGTGTCTAGTTATTTTTCTGTGTTTTATTTGTATGTCTGTGTCCACAGTCATCATTAAGATGGTAAACTGCTTTAGTGCAAGGACTATTTGCTTTTTCAAACCAAGAGAATAGTTTTTATATATAGTTTTTATTTTTTAAAGATTTATTTTATTATTTTTGACAATGAGAGAGACAGAGACAGAGAGAGACAGAGAGAAGGGGGAGGGCCCAGAGCAGTCTCCATAGTTGTATGTCATCGGTTTTTGACATAGTTTCATTTTACACAGGTGGGTGGTGGCCGTGCAGGGTGGGAACCAGGCAGGGGGCCTCTCATATGGGAGGCATGCCCCCAAGAGCTGGGCGCCGAACTGGGGGCCTTCCACATGGGAAGTG
>PVKE010018984.1:0-28948 GCA_004027555.1 Craseonycteris thonglongyai | reverse complement strand
ACAACAGCAAAGATGTAGCCGCATTTACAGGAACATATTGCCCATGACATATGTAGCAGGGTTTGTGGGTTCCCTGCCCACACACATCCCCTTGGCCTTGACCTATACTGGCGGTCACTGCCAAGAGTTTCTGGGTATGCTGATGTCTTCCCGCATTTCTCTACCTGACTGCTTTCTCTGACAGCTTGGGCATGTTTGGCTTGCACATGAGGTGGCAAGGCCCCAGAAGTGGCCCTCAACCCATGAGGCAAAGTGATTGGGGAATAAATACCTGACTTCCTTGCTCCTCATTGGAGGACCTCTCACATGATTCCCAGTGGGATTGAGCTCCAGTTGCCCACAGCCACGTCCCACTCCATAACATACCTTATTGGCATTCTTTCTTACCCATCTCATGTCCCCAGTTCTTCACTCTGTGACCTGTGGTCCCCTCCAAAATAAACCACTTGAACCAAAATTCTAACTAAGTATCTATTTTTGATGAGGACCCAGACTAAGAAAAGAGTAAGATCTCCCCTGAAAGCAAAAAACAAAAGGTTTGAAGGCCAGTGGCATTATAGTTCCACCCTATATTATGTATTTTTATGTGTCACTTTCCTAGCATACATATAATCTTTTGTCCCACATTTGAATTAAGTTGAATCGTACTCAATTCTATTAATAGTATAAAATATGTACATGCTACAAGTTGCCATTGGTGGTTCTATATTACAATATTTTCTTTGTACTTTACCTGGCTAGTTCTTCTTGTTTTCTACCCTTAATACCTTTAAAGTATGTGCCTACATGAACCATCATTTGTAAAGCTGAAAGCTGATATTTACTTAATCAAAATTAGACTTCCTAATACCTGTTAAAGGAAAAACCCACTGGGGGAAAATACAGAGGATAATGCTCATATTATTTTTCAGACAATAAACAACCTTGTTCAGTAATCCTATTATGAACATGAACATACACTTGGCAGCCCAGCTGGCAAACAATAAAGGTCACGACTCTATGTATTTGAAATGCTATCCAGGGCACTGCAGTAAGGAGAATGGTAAGCCATACACCTGTGTCAGTGGGTCAAAAAGCGGTCATAGAACGTTTCTCAGACACCACGCATGACCCAGGTAGACTTTTACAAAGTCAAGCTGTGTGTTAGAAAACATGTTTTTCAAAGCTAAGCAGGTCTGAAGGAATCGTTGTGTGACAAGCACGGGTGGAGTCTAGAAAGAGGTGACCTGTTTTTAAGTGAATCATGATTAAGTTAAACTGTGACAAAACTCCAGTATTTTGAGAAAGGCAAATCATTATAAATACGTCCTTCACAAAACTGAAAACATAGTGTCTGTCTGCTTCCCTTTAAAGAATTATTTTCTAGAACTTCAAAAGCCACTCTAATTAGTTTTCCTCAGAATGCCTAACCTGGAGGAAGACAAGGGTTAGGATTTTTTCCTCCCCGAACTCATATTTGGTCATAGTAACTTATTTTATTGATAAATTTAGAACCCAACAGAAATATTTAAAATAATATATTAGAGACCCATTGGCCTGAGGTTTCATGTGTATATATCAAGCTTCTGCTGCATAGATTGGCCTGATTTCTTCGATTTATTTCCTTTCTTCATGTCTATTACTTTCTGGATGAAATATTAAATTCACATGAGAACTAAATATAAAATCACATTACATAATATGTTCTGACTTCATTTCTATCTGAACTAAACCTGGCATACAGATGCTACCTCCATTAAATTTTGTTTTAACAGAGTGAGCACGTATCTGAATGCTTGCAATTATTGTTCTGGGTGTAGTCTACTGTTAAAAACCAATATTTATGGATATGTTGACATCATCATTTAATTGCTCACAAGCTTTATAAATATAAAAGATTTGTCATCCTAAGTGATTTCTAATGATTTTATGCATGCCTTTGACTTAGCTTATACCCAAGTTTGAAGGCAACCTCGTTTGTACATTCCTTTCTCTGACAGTAGTGATGAAATTGCTATTAATTTGAAAGGAACTTTAAAACTCTATATCAAGTCTGACTGAATGATAGTATTCATTCCATGCCAATGTAGTTAGTGCAACATTGAGTGTAAAATTCGTAAACAGTCAAATTCCTGAGCTACTCTTTTCTCTGAAAATATCATGGACCTAATGCATATCTCTACATGGGCATGCACTTTTAATAGAACCCACATATGGGAAATTATGTTTCTTGCCAAAATGCCAAAGCATAACCTCCTCCCTCCCCATGCCAATTCCTCAATGTCCTTTCCTTATTCAACATAACTTGAAATCAAAATGCAGAAGCCATTATCTTGATATCACAAAGCACTATAAGTCTTCTCAAATACGTGCACACCTAACTAAAACCATTGCTGGCAACAGGAGTTTGTAGGGTATCAGAGAAAGTGAAGCTCCTTTGACATGCCACAAATGAGGTCACTCTCTTTAGTGCAAATTGTGAACAACTGTAAATGGGAAATAGAATTTTTTACAACTTAAAATGTGTCCTGGGGAAGCTGGGATGGCTCAGTGGGTTAAGTGCTTGCTTTGCAGTCCCGGGGACCGAGGATCAGATCCTGGCCCCGGCCCGTGCGGACCCACATGCTGAACTGGGGAGTGCCCCCAGTTCAGTTCTCACCGGGGTGAGACCCTGGCCCAGTTCCTGCCCTGCGCAGCCCCCTCGCCCACCTGTGGAATGAAACTATATGGAAAAACCAATGATGTGCAACTATGGAGACTGTTCTGGGCCCTCCCCCTTCTCTCTGTCTCTCTCTCTCTGTCAAAAACAATAAAAATAAATCTTAAAAAAGAAAATGTGTCCTGATACAAGGAAGTGACCAGGCCATGGCACAACTCTGTTCAGTACACAGAAGAAAGTGTGCAAAATGCATGACACTACTGGAAAACAAATACTTATTGCATCAGAAGACAGATTGTTCTCTAGTCTCATCTGACAAAAACGTTTCTGTTAATTTCTTGATAACGAGGACTAGTAGTTAAGATATCACTGTGACAAATTGTAGCTTTAATTCAACATAATATGTAATGGCTCATGTCTAAAGTTCTATTAGCAGATGGTCTTCCTCAACACAGGAAATAGGAAACCAGGCTGCCTCCGCTTTATGGCTCTATCGTCCTGAGGGCAGTTAAAGAAATGACAAAGAAGAATAGAAGAGGTGCATTTACTTCCAGCCACTTATTTCTCATTGGTGAGATTCGTCACATAGCTTGACCCAGCGAAGAGAACAGTAAGGAATGTGGCCTATGGTGTGATAGCCACCACCTGGTTACAACTGTGTTCTACGGAAAAGGAGGAGAAAAAATGTGGAAATGGGCAGCTAGCCACTGTGATAGGAGGAACTGGAAATAACAGAATTTCATGTGTCATAGTTGTGGTGTTTACCATTTGCTATAAAAAAGAACAAGGGAGAAGTTTTTTGAATAAATCTCAGCGTCTAGAAGGTATATTTATTCTTCAAGACTCAGTTTTTGGTGATGCTATTTCGATGGAGGCTTCCGTAGCCCCCATCAGCTATTTCTCAGGCTGCTGTTAGGAAATAATGACAGATGCAGTGGTTCCCACTCTGATGTCCTTCACCGGGCTGGTGTCTTCAACCCCTCAGCTGCTATGAATTTCAGCTGCTGAGGGCTCGTTGCAGCTCCCCACTCTGGAAAATTGTCCTTGGCCAAATTAAAAACACCTTGTCTTGGAGGTTAAATAGTCTCCCTGCAACCCTGGGGACAGATGACAGCCACTGAGTGGCAGATGGATGAGTAGAGAGGCCATTCCCACAGTGGGATCAACTTTGTGTTTCAAGTCATGCTGCAGGGGTCTCCACAGGGTTAGGCTGAAGCTAAACTCATGCCCCACTTTTTCCTTGGCCTACCCTGCTTCTCCCATTTCCCCTCTGGAGAGCATCCTCCCCACACCTGCCAGAAACCACGGGCACTGGATTCCTGTTTTAGCTGCTTCTAGAGAACGAGGCTGAAGACCAGGAAACACCTTACTTTCTAAAGTTGAGGACTGCAAGTAATCTTTATGTATTCCATCTACTTCAGTCCATGTTTTCCGGGGTTAGCTGACCCTTTAGAAATTAAGTTCATAATGGCAATTGGATCAAAAAACTGAATTTCAGAGTTTTCCCCAAAGTAGTGAATGTTTTCCTTGATTTACCAAATCTTTCACATTTCAAAACTGAGAAGGATCTAGGGGCTTTTTGTGATCCTCCACTGACAAAGGCAGATATTTTCTTACATATTCCTATCTAGGGGTAAACATGTTATGTTTTTAACAATCAAGAAAGTGTCCTTTGGGAAAGCCGGGACGGCTCAGCGGGTTGAGCGCTCGCTTTGAGGCCCCGAGGAACGAGGATCGAATCCCGGCTCCGGCCCAGGCAGGACCCACATGCTGAACTGGGGAGTTCCCACAGTTCGGTTCTCTAGCTGTCTCTGTCTCTGTCTCTCTCTCTATCTGTCAAAAGTAAAATAAAAATAAATATGCACTGAAGATAAAATAATTACTCTCTATAAAATATAAAAAGATATAAAAAAAAAAAAAAAAGAAAGTGTCCTTTAACCAAAAGTATGAATGAACCACAGCATCCCGTCCTATGAGCAGTTAGCATGAGGTTTCTTGACAACCAAATAAAATATTAATTGATGCAGCAGCAGCTCAGCATCATGTCTGGGACACAGTCATCATAACTATTTTTTCTTGTTCTCTTTCCTTTCACTCTAAGTATTCCCACTGTGAAATAGTTGTCTCCTTATAACCCCTGAGATAGGACGGGAGATTCATAATTGGCTCCATTTTTCAGAAGTAAGATTTAAAACCTCAGATTCAGCTTCAAATCATGACTCCCCACACCAGCAATTTGGGATGTCACTGATTTGGTCGGACTGCCCACAAAATCTGCTACAGGAGTCCTTGGGTACAGGCAGCAATGGAACCTCTGTTTGGTTTTTATAATATTCAGGCTTAGCTTATGACAGTGGAACAGTTTAGGTTCTAGAATGAATTAATGCCTCATTAACATAGTTAATAAGAATCAGATGTGACATCATTGGTGTATTCTAATCACTGTGGCTATCATCTACATGGAAATATTTCTAGCAGTGAAACATTTAGAAACACATTGTAGAACTTCCCTGGAGGTGAAGGAGAATGAATCTTTGCCTATCTTGGGAGCCAAATTCTCATGATTTTCTAGGTTAATGCCAAACCGCGGATGCTCAGATTCTTATACAGACGTTCAAACATCCCTATAAGTTCTCATTAGCAGGCAAGTGGATTTCTCTCTTTTAATCAAATTATACTAATATTTGCCTTTCTACCTTAAACTATTTCTTCTTCTGAAATAACTTGATTCCTCCCTTTTGCAAATCTACATACTTTTCTGTCTTTCAAGCCAAACCTTTACCATGAAAACTTTTCAAAAAACTCTAGGCTACAGTGATGTTATTATTTTCTGACTACCTAAAAAGTAGACAACTTATTATTGGATTATATTCAAGTTATCACTTATTTCCTGTTTAAGTTGACAAATTTGTCTAGATTATACCCTTTCTCTGACAGAATATGGCATGAGGACATAGACCGTATTTCTTACACTGCAACATAACCCTCATTGCACTATCACACAGCTGAGCATATAGTAGGTGCTCAATATATGCCTGAATATGTGAATGAATGCATATCTCATATTTCTTGGTGCTGTCATTACTGGGTCTTTGAGATGAAAGGGGGTCAGGAATGTCACCCGCTCCCTCCGCTCACTTTCTTGACCCAATGTGACCCAAGGGTGTCGTACAGCTAAGTGTGGAAAGGAATTCACTCCCTTGCCCCGCTTTCCCAACACATCCTGACTAGAGACAACTTTAGATGTTGTTGGCAAGAGAATATCTATAATCAGGTCAGACAGAAGGTCATTCCTACCTTCAGAAAGGTCTGTGGTATCTTTTCCTCAACAGGGAGCAAGACCCCATTAAGTGTCAACTGAAGCACAGATAATGTATGAGTATGGAAGAATATACACACGAACAGGGCTGTGTGTTGTTATAGATGGAACAATGTCTATGTTTGCTATGTTTCTCTTATGCTTATTTTCTAAAGAAGCAATGATAAAGTACATACATAGCATGTACTATAAAATGGTATATGTCTAATGTGGCTCTAAAATATTTATGTCGCTGTAGATGTTTGACAGATATCTAGAGTTTATGTAGCATAGCAATGAGATCTGGAAGGGGAGCGTTGGCTTCCCTTCATGCTGGGCTGTGGAGTGTGGTCCATAGACACACATACCACTCTAGAAATGTGCTCATTTGGCCATGCTTTATGTCACCCTCTTTGCGAGGACAACCTTCACCTTCAGCCTTTCAGTTAAGGGGGAGTGAAGAGGCTTGAAGACCCTGGGTCTGGTGTTAGTCCAGCTTTTGCTAGCTGGGTAAATTTGGAGATGTTATTGATTTCTCTACTATTCAGTTTCCTTATTTACACAATAAAGATAATCATATCTATGTCAGGATTGTTTTGAGCCTTAAATGAGATGTGTATAAACCACCTAGCACAGTGCTTGGGAAAAAAATCCAGTTATTTATTCATTTATTAAACACACATTTATTGTGTATGTACTACTATGTATTAGCTTACATTCTAGTAGAAAGAAACAATTTAAATATAGTATGTAGCAGGCATGTCCCACCTGTAGCTCAGGATGGCTTTGAATGAGGCCCAACACAAATTCTTAAGTATTATGAGATTCTTTTGTGATTTTGTTGTTGTTGTTGTTTGTTTTGCTTTGGCTCATCAGCTATCATTAGTGTTAGGGTATTTTATGTGTGGCCCAAGACAATTATTTTTTCAATGTGGCCCAGGGAAGCCAAAAGATTGGACACTGCTGGATATAGTTTGTTCTCCATGCTCTATGGAAAAGACTAAAACTAGGGAGGGGATAAGAAATTCTGGAATGCAAGTTTTTGTGTTGGCCTCCCTAAAATGTCAATTTGATAAAAGACCTGAAGGGGGAAAGACAGAAATATTGATTAACTACAAAATTTGTTAAAAATATAAAGCTAATTATGTATGTTGATGAATAAACTAGCTATATAATATGCTGTTTCCAAACTAACATAAGGAAAATATGTTCAAACTCAAGTAATGAAAAGAGAACAAAATAGTCAGGCAAATCTTAGTAACTATAAAAACAGTATAAGATAGTTTAAGTAAATCCAAATATATGAGTAATTATAATAAATATAAACCAATTACATTTACTCTGTACTTACAGTATTATAATATCCAAGCTACTTAAGAGACACACTCAAGTTGCAACTCAGAAGTGTTGAGTAGAGCTTAAATATTAATAAGCTAGGTAATCATTTAAAAAACTTTGAAATATCAAGCAATTCAATACTAATAAGATTATTGTTATTTCTTTACTTTCTGACTTCATTTGAATGGAATTCAAATTGTCCTTTTTAAAAATAATATTCTCTGTGTGTTTGAATTTTTACATTTTATATACACATATACATTTATTATTTTTTGTTTTGTGTTTAAGGAATATATTCACATCTTTCATTTTATCTCACTCTCCAAACCTTCCTACAAAGTTGGATGAAACAAACCATCTTCAGTCTTGACTCCTTATTCCTGACCCATACATCCATTAACATTGTAAATATGTTATCTTATAACAAAATCTAATTATCTCCTACTTAAATTCCTTGAATACTTTTCCATTATTTCTAGAATAATGCCCCACATCCCTACCATGGCCTTCAAGTGTGTGGATAATCTGTGTCCTGTTTATCTTATCAATGTCTTTTTTAATTTTTAAAGATTTATTTTTTTATTGTTTTTGACAGAGACAGAGAAAAGGGGGAGGGCCCAGAACTGTCTCCATTTTTGCACATCATTGGTTTTTCCACATGGTTTCATTCCACAGGTGGGCGCGGGGCTGCACAGGGCAGGAACTGGGCCAGGGTCTCAGTCTGAGAACTGAACTGGGGGCACTCCCCAGTTCAGCATATGGGGCTTCCCAGGCTGAAGCTGGAATTCAATGCTCAGTCCCCGGGGCTGCAAAGTGAGTGCTTAACCCTCTGAGCCATCCGGCTTCCCCTTATCAACATCTTTGCACCTTGCTTTCTGTCCTACTCTCTGTTTTCCAGCCATGTGCATTGCCTTTCAGTTACTTGACAGAACAAATGCTTTTTTACTTAAGGCCTTCACACATACTGGTTCATTGCCCTGGAACATTCTTTATTGCAGAATTTGCATGGTTGAACTGTTCTGTTTCTTTAGGCTGGTGAAGGTGAATTTTACATCAACTTGCTAGGGGTGGGATGCTCAGGTATTGGGTTAAACATTATTGCTGAGAATAGCTCTGAAGGTGTTTCAGGATGAGATTAAATTTGAACCAGTAGACTGAGGAAAGCAGATTTCTCTTCCCAGTATGGGCATGCATCATCCAATCTGTTAAAGGCATGAGTCAAACAGTAAGGCTGAGAAAGTGGCAGTGTATTCTCTCTGTTTGACTGCCTCCAAATGGGGACATTGGTTTTCTCCTGCTTTTGGAATTCTACTTGACCTGGAACTATGCCATCTGCTTTCTTGTAGATTTGGGATTTTTCGGACTCCATAACCATGTGAATCAATTTCTTATTTTATATATACGAGGGCTGTCTGGAAAAAAATCCAACCATTGTCACTATAACAAGAACAAGAACAGTAACGTGGCTAGATTCTTTCTGGACAGCTCTCATATACTCCTACTGGTTCTGCTTTTCTGGAGAACTCAGACCAATACAAGGCTCAATTTAATTGTCATCTCCTCTGAGAAGGCTTCCTTTGTTTATTCTCTGTTTCAACCACTTGTTTCCTTTATTTATGAAAAATAGAAATTTCAGGGGAAAAAAATGAAAAAAACAATTCCCCTTGCAATTGCAACTAACAGAATAAAATACCTAGAAATAAATTAACACAGAATGTGAAGGACCTATACACTGAAAACTTAAGACATTAAAAGAAATTGAAGAAGTCACAAAGAAATGGTAAGATATTTCATATGCACACATTGAAGAATCAACATAGCTAAATGACTGTATTACCCAAAGCAACATACAGATTTAATGTAATCCCATCAAAATCCCAATGGCATTAAAAAAAAAAAAAATCATAAAATTTGTGTGGAATCACAAAAGATCCTGAATAGCCAAAGCATTCCTAAGAAAAAGGAGGTATCACACTTCCTGATTTCAATCTATACTACAAAAGGACAATAATCAAAACAGCATGGTATTGGCAGAAAAACAGACACATGGACCAATGAAATAGAATTGGGAACTGAGACATAAATCCACAAATATATGGGCAAATAATTTTCAACAAAGGAGCCCAAAACATACAATGGAGAAAAGAAGGCCTATGTAATAAATGATGCTGAGAACATTGGAAAGCCATGGGCAAAGGAATGAAACTAGACTGCTATCTGTCACCACATACCAAAATTTACTCAAAATGTATCAGAGACCTAAACATAAGATCTGAAACAATAAATTGCATAGAAGAACACATCGGTACTTAACTTATGGACCTTGGGTTCAGAGAGGATTTTATGAATTTGACCTGAAAAACGGGAGAAGCAAAAGCAAAAATAAATGAATGGGAACTACTTCAAACTAAAAAGCTTCTGCACAACAGAAGAAACCATCAACAAAGCAAAGAGGCAACCAACCAAATGGGAGAAAATATTTGCAAATCACACCTCTGATAATGGGTTAATAGTCAATATATATATAAGGAATTCATATAATTCAATTAAAAACAAACCAATTAAAAAATGGGCAGAAGACCTGGATAGACATTTCTCCCAAGAAGACAAACAAATGGCCAACAAATACATAAATGAATGTTCAACTTCACTAGCTATTAGGGAAATGCAAATCAGAACCACAATGAGATGCCACCATATACCTGTTAGAATGGCTATTATCAACAAGACAAATAATATAATAACAAGTGTTGGATAGGATGTGGAGGAAAAGGAACCCTCATACACTACTGGTGGGAATGTAGTGGTACAGCCACTATAAAACATAATATGGAGGTTCCTCAAAAAATTTAAAATAGAATTGTCTTATGACCCAGCAATCCCTCTTCTGGGTATCTACTTTAAAAAGTTAAAACATTTATCCATAATGATATTTTTATGCCCCTATACTAATTATAACATTATTCACAGTTGCCAAGACATGAAAACAATCTATATTCAGATGACTAAATAAAGGAGACATGGTACACATATAGAATGGATTATTACTTGGCTATAAGAAGAAATGAAATACTGCCATTTGTGACAATATGGATGGATCGTGAGATTATTATGTTAAGTGAAATAAGTCAGACAAAACGTTGAGAACTCTATGACTTCACTCATACATAGTATATAAAACTGTGAATGACAAATAAGACAAACACAATAAAAAACTCAGAGACACAGATAACAGTGCTTACCAGAGGATAAGGAGTAATTATATATATTTTTTTCTAGTGGATTGAAATATTGTCTATATTTCTGATTCCAAAACTATAATCTTCAGTCTTAAATTTTCATCACTCAAACTCAAGATTCAGATTTCTGAGTGTATTTCTCATGTGTACCTCAAATATCCCAAACTAACCTCAATTTCTTTAACTCTCCAAATTGCTCTGTTCTTACCTATTCCTTTTAGTTAATGGTTTCAAGCATTCAACAAGTCACCTAAACTCAAGACCTAAAAATCACAATTTATTCATTCATAGAGCAACTATTACATTATGTGGCTCATATTGTATGAAACACAGCATACATAATGGTAAGACAGATATAAACCATGTCCTCATGGAGTTTATTCTGCTATAGTTCTCATGACTCTCATTATGTTGACTCCTAAGTCTTACCTATTTATTCTATTTAAGGTGATGTGATGTGGACTTGTACATCTGGAAACTATCTAGTTGTTACCAATCAATGTCACCCCATTAAATTTAACAATTAAAAAAAAAAAAGAAAAAAAAGAATGTCACTTGAACCAGCATATTCATCAGTTACAAGATAAAGTTTAAACTCCTTAGTGTGGCATGCCATGTCCTTTATGCTTCAACTCTGTCAGATGACATTCAGATCTATGAACATGACCCCATGTCTTTGCATGTTATTTCCTTACCCTGGGGAAAAAAACCTGTCTTTGCTTCACCTGGCAAACTCCTTCAATCCTCTCCTTTCTTGGTGAAGCTTTCCTGACTCCTATGTCCATCCAGGCAGAAGCAAGAGTTTTTGGAACCATATTCTTAGAATATATGCCATCAGACTTCATTATGAATGTCAAACATGTTTACACGTCTGGATTATTCACTAGACCATGGGCAACTTGCAGTGGCGAGTAACTTGCAAATGTAAGCATGTATAAACATATCTACACAGAGCCTGTAACATTGGAAATATTGCTATATTTTTACTGAATAAGTAAAGAGTAACTAAAGGACATATATGTTCAGTCGTTTGACAAAGTTATCAGTGGCAGAACTGGCCCAAATTTTCCGATTCCCTCTCCAGTGGCATTTCACTAGACTAAAGCATTTTTACCATCCATCCAGTGATTTTTCAGTTGGTCTCAGCAAGAAAAAAGCAATGAGGAATCCCTGGATTGTGGGGAGAGGGGTAAAGTTTGGCTCAGAATCACCTTGAGTCTTTTTGAACCTATATATGCTTGGATCGGACATTCTGATCCAAGAATGTCTCCCTGGAAAATATCACTAGTTAGGCGATTGAGATAGATCCATGTAACAGTGCTAGTGGGGGGAATAATGGAGTTAGGCAGCTGTGGGTTTGAACATCTGTTTCTTCATCGATCAGCCTTGTTTACAGGTGAGCAAATAGAGGCCCGGACTTCGTGTCATTGAAGTGCTCTGTGCCTCACTTGAAAACATAGCACCATACTTTGAAAGTTATTATAGGAACTATGTTAGATGAAAGAGCCTTGATGAAGAACTAGAGTATTTCCTGGTACATACTAGGTGTGCTGAAATTTAACTTCCGGTTTGCAGCCCCCAAACCGCGCCCCACCCCCCTGCCTCCCCCCACCACCACCCAGGGTTTAATAAAAAATCTGAAGACACCAAAATGGCTTTTGCATTTATGTGGGGGAGATTATTGCTCCGCTGATGACTTGTCTGCATTTCACACACACTTTAACAGCTCCAGGGTGTCTTCAAATTAGAGCTCCTTATCACTCATTAGCACTGTTTCAGAGAAGCTGATAAACCTCACCTCTTACTTAGCCCTCCAACACAACCCAGGAAACCTGCATTTTCTTTTATCATCTGAATTCTGCCCTGAAGGCTTCACTCTAACCCGAGGGCTTAATTTATCTTCTGTTAAAAGCAGTCGTTTTCCCTTACATGGAAACTGTCATGCCCTGTATGTGCGTGCAGAGACCTGGAAACACTCCTGCCTGTTTTATCTCAGACGCAACAGGGACGTCTGCTTCTTCCAGTGCAGTAGATGGGGCTTTGATTACAGGGCAGCACCTTCACACTTCAGGCGGCTATGGTATACTCCGTACTGTAAAGGTTTAGGAGTTGACAAAATGCCCTGAACGCCGTTCTGTGAAGTCAACCTCATGTTTGTTTTATCTACTGTATATCACAGTATACTTCCTGATAGCTGAGGGTTTGTGTTGTTTTGACTAAATCGGGACAAATACGCATAAAATATATATTCAAAAGACATTTCACTTAAAAACAAAGAAAGGTTTGTGTCTTTAGATTGCCCCAGAACCTGAGGGCTACTGAGAATTATAAATAAATTTGGCTTCATAGGCCTGCAGTCATAAATGACATTTTTTTTAAATGATGGAAGGGGGGCGATTTGAGTCATACAGGAACCTTCCGTTTAACTCCCCTCCTCCCAAATATGTCCAAAATTTAAAGAAAGCTCCTCTAAATATAACTCTCTCTGTTGAAAAGGAGCTTTTGATTCCCAGTTATTGGGGAAAGACCTGTTTATTTATACCATTGCTTTGTTTTCTTAAAATTGATGCAGAAGGAACATGGATCCAGCCCCTTTACAATCCTATGTTTTATCACTCTCCAGTTGCTGGGTGCAATCCAGCAGGAGGAAATTAGTACCAGCTGGGGTAGACACAATAAGTTCTTTTGAAAAGACAATTCACAATTACTGGAGAAAAGTAGAGATGGCACTAGAACAGCATATCTCAAAGTGTGGTTTCTAGATCATCCTCACCACCTAGGAACTTGTTTAAAATGCAGATTCTTGGGCCTCACTTGACCTTCTGAATTAGAAATTTAGGGGGTAGGGGCTCGCAGTCTGTGCTTTGACTGCCCACCCCCCACCCCCCAATTGTGAAACACAAGAGGTTAAGCATGAGAAATAGCCCACAGGAAGGAGTAGCAAGAGAGAGAGAAGCTTGAAAAGCCAGAGGCCAGAGAGGAGTGATTTAAGGGACAGTTAAAATGACCCCAAGAGGTGCTAATCGGGTGTTTAACACCTATACCCTAACATGCATCTGATTCTAAATCTGAAATTTTAAAGGGCAGACTATCAATAGCTTCTAAGGACAGTGGGAAGTACAAGGCACATAAAAGAAGCCAGAGTTAGGAAGTATGTTGCTCACAGAGTAACAATAATAGTAATTCTCTGGTACTTAGATTTTTTTCTTATGAAACTCAGCCTATATAGTTATTTTGACATTAATAACCTGGATATAAAATTATTAAAATGCATTAAAAGTGCATTTTCGCTTGCTGTATGAGGGAGTAACTTGAAGCAGAAACATGTTCCATCTGAGAAAAACTAGAAAAGCTGCACAAAGTACAAAAAACCATGTGTTTGAGGACTCTGAGAGCTGTCACATCTGGAAAGAAGGGATTGCTTTGAGGGAAGACTAACTTTTGCATCTCAGTTTTCCCTGTAGCTGAATGTACCATGGCCCAGCAATGTCACTCTTAACGTACATACCCAACAGAAGTGCCGACATAAGTGCAGCAAGAGACATTTCATAAATCTACGATTTGCAAGAGCCCCTAAGTGAAAACTACTCAAATGTACATGAACCACAAAGCAAATGAATAAATTGTATACTCCCGCAATGAGAATGAATGAATCACAGCCGCATGCAACAACATGGATGGATCTCATAATTATAATTATACCATGATATATTCTATTTATGTAAAGTTCAAAATCGCACAGAGATAGTCTATGGTGGTAGAAGTCAAGATGGTGGTTACCTTTAAGCGCGGTGGAAAAGGGGAGAGGGGTCCCGCTGGTTTCTTGTTCTGCCCTCATTGCTGAAGTCTGCACTGTGTGTTTGCTTTGTGGTCATTCAGCTGACTGGACGCGTGTGATGTGGGCGTGTTCCTTATCCACCTTACCATTTTATAAAAGCTCTTACTTGAAAATATGTAGTAAGAAGAATATTTCTTTGTTTCTCTGTCATCCATTAAATGTGTCTATGTCATCCGTGGCGATGTTACAAATTATCTGTAGTAACTGGATGCAGGAGAATGTGGTCATTATGAAGCTCAGATCAGGGAATAGACAGGCCTGAGGATGAATGGCTGTGTCATTTTGAAAAGCCTTTTAAGCCAAGTCACATTTTCTTTATCGCTGAAGTGAGGGTGACCGCTATGGTAGCAGCTACCTTGCACAATTAAGGATTAAATGCACACTCCATCCGAAATGCTTAACACAGAACTGCAGGGTCCTGGTGGAAGCGACCTGATGGCTAAGAATAAGGGTGATGTATCTCAGATAAGCTGAAAATAGTGTTGCTAAGACACTTGTCTCTGTGGCTGCAACTTTTTTTGAGTAACAAATATAATTCCTCACTTGGCAGAGTGGCTATCCCTAAGAAATCACACTAGATGTGTTTTAGGGTAGAAAAAGAGGCAGGGGAAGAGTGAAGAGAGGAGAGAAGTGAGGAGAGAGATGGGTGAAGGAGAAGGTATACTGCCATGACTAGGAACTCTGTAATGGATGGTTTGGTGTCAGGGAATTTGATAAATTATTCCATGTGCATCTGTGCAGGACAGGCCAAAAGGGCTGAGGAATTACAACTTTGCAGGAGAAGCCTCCAACCAATGACTAATAGAAGTTGGTGGATACTTTCTGGTCCCTTAAGCAAGATAAGACTGAGGCATGTGTCCTACACTGTCTCCAAGAGGTGAACAGTGTCATTGTGTTGTCCCACTGCAGTGATTTGCCTGACAGTGTGTCCAAATTGACTGCCTTCCCTTCCCTGTATCACCTTCCTCTCTTTTACCATATTTTCTTTCTTTTTTTTTTTTTTTACAGAAACAGAGACAGAGACAGAGAGAAAGGGAAGGGCCCAGAGCAGTCTCCATAGTTGACATTAGTTTTCCATATAGTTTCATTCCACAGGCGGGCACAGGGCTGCGCAGGGCAGGAACTGGGCCGGGAGCCTCCCGCATAGGTCCCGGCAAGAACTGAACTGGGGGCACACCCCAGTTCAGCATGTGGGCCCGCATGGGCCGGGGCCAGGATTCGATCCTCGGTCCCCGGGGCTTCAAAGCGAGCGCTTAACCCGCTGAGCCATCCCAGCTTTCTTTCACCATATTTTCTGAGATCACCTTCCATATAACTTGTACTCAAAACCGTGTCTCATGACCAGGTTCTGAGGGCATGTAAATTGAAACACTCTTTGCCCTTGCACAACTCATCATGCACTCTTTGTTGTTTTTTTTCTGGGAACTTCTGCCAGCCAGCAACATGGCTGCCTCCTTTGAACACTATAATTACCACCATGAGGCCGAGGAGCCCGCACTGTGCCCCACTGCTCTGCAAAAGACTTCTGCTGGCTGCCGCCCAGGCCCACGGGGAAGTCCCCACCCCTTCCCTGCACCAGGTGTCAGGAGGGGAGGACAGCTGTCCCACCGCGAACTAGGCAGTGGGCCCCGTCACTTTACGCCTTTTCTTTGTACCATGAAGATTCAGGGGAGCCAAAAAGAAACCACCGGGCTATGTTCTAGATCAGCTTGTCCAATCGGCGGCCCACTGGCCACAGGGGGCCCACGACGGCTTTGAATGTGGCCCAACACAAATTTGTGAACTTTCTTAAAATATTATGAGATTTGTGTGTGTGTGTGTGATTAAAAAAAAATCTCATCAGCTGTCGTTAGTGTATTTTATGTGTGGCCCAAGACAATTCTCCTTCCAATGTGGTCCAGGGAAGCCAAAAGGTTGAACACCTTGGTCTAGACCAGGGGTCTCCAAACTTTTCAGCCCGTGGGCCGCATTAACTCTCAAACAGCAGTTTGGGGGCCGACTACACACTCGAGGTCCAAATAAAAAAGAATAAAAAAATAGATGTTGTTTTTAATTATTTATTTAATATTATTTTATTCAGATAAGGTCTCCATGGGATGGATGAGAGGGCCTCGCGGGCTGCATTCGGCCCGCGGGCCATAGTTTGGAGACCCCTGGTCTAGACTAAGGCTTTCTATCTCTCCCTGCATCTCCCTGCTTGGCCAAAAAAGCCTCTCACCCACTTGGTAGAAGTGGAAGGCTCCTGACACTACCTACCTCTTCTGAGAAGTTCTACTTCCTTCCTTTTCTAGTTGGAGTTCCCATACTAGACCTGCAAATTCTTATTGCTCCTTCTTCAGCGGAGCCTCTGTCTTGGCCCAGAGTTAGCCCTTCTGCTTTTGCATCTTCGGCCACATGTGGAACCAGAGAGTTCCACAGGAATTCTCCCATGAAGGCATCAGGATGTTTCAATATATAATTTTATGTTAACTCTACAATAATCTTTCCAAAAGAAAAAATTTTCTGTGTTCTGAATTTTTTAGGATTTACCTTCTTTTCTCCTTGGGCAGCACCTTAACACAAACTACAGTGAAGATGGCTCAGAATTATCCACAGTCGTGAATGAAAAGAGTACTCTAAATATACTAATTAGCCTAATTGGAAGCTACAAAAATGCCCCCAATTTTAACTTGATCAGCATTCACAGAATTTATCGGGGTGCCTTTTCAGTAGTAACAGGGTGACTCACTAGAGTTTCACTTCCTCTCTCGGTGTTTACCCAGCACAGAGGCACTGAGGAAAATGTTGGACAGTTGGTTAGGGAAGGCCAGCCGATCAATATCCTGACATCTCAGCCTCAGAAGGGGCCTGAAGGACATGTAGTCCTGACTGCGTTCCCTTGGTATAGCTCAGTCTATCTTCCAAAAGTCAGGGGAAACTTTGCCGGTGGTAGTGTGGGTTGTAATTCTCCAAGGATGCCTCTAAGAATCCCATTAAAATAGCGACTGAGCATTAGGTGGCGCTTCCCAAAGCCAGGGAGGCCGAGGTGGGGTCAGCTCCCTAAAGGTCAGCCGCGTGTCCAGATGTGCTCTTGCCTCAGCCCTCCCCCACAGGGAGACAGGGAACGGCTCCCAGCGGGAAAGTGCAGGACCCCAGGCCCACAAGTCTGCTGCGGACCCAGCACCTGGCCAGGCCTGGCAGACAGGAGCGGCTCCACCCCTTCTTCTTTGCCAAACATTGTTCCTTGTACCTGGCCGGTCCTGGGGTTTGCAGCCTCAGACACTTAACCACCTTTTCTGAAAGGACCTCACCCACTTTACCTCAGCCTCACCCCACCCCATCCCTGGGCCAGACCTGTAATTACTGGACCTGAAAAGCAGCCCCAGAGATACTGCACAGGGGCAGGGCAGCCCCCAGCAAACAGCCAAGCGGCAAGGTTTTTCTTTCTACATCTCTTCACAGTGACCATCCTGCACGAGCCGCTTATTGCTTCCCACGGGGTGGGGGGTGGGGGGGTGGGGGGGAGCCAGGCCTCGGGCCCGGAGTACAATGGAGGTTCCAGCCTGTGGCCTGACCCCTTGTCTGCCACCTACTCCTGAGCGCTGTCCTCTTGCAAGGCCCACCCATGTGTACACACACCCTGACCTGCTCTTCCACCCCCTTCCCAAACAGCAGTCTCGTGTCACCCCTTGGGCCTGCACCTGTGCACACCAGTCACCCCTCAGGGGGATAGAGCCAGGAAAGAGCCCTGTGAGTCCGCAATGCTGGCCCAGGTCTACGTGGTCCAGGAATTCTCAGGTCCTGTGATGTCTGAGGTGTGGTCTAGAAGGAAAGGTGTGGCCTCCCAGGGGGTGCTTCCACTTGGCCCTGTAGATTCTTTGCCCTGTGCGGAGGGGTGCAGGTAGGGAAAGGCCAGAGTGGAGCTCTCTAGAAGCGGGGGCCCAGGGCCGAGGCACCTCCACCCACTCTAGGCTTGGTACCGCCACCAACTTACTAAGAGATGTCCCAGCTTCTCATCTCTTCCTTCCTCCCCCTGGGGTTGTTTGTGCTGGATCCAATCAAAGCTCTTTATGACTCCCATTTTCCTCTGTGAAATGAACGTAGTTCCTCCACCGGGCAATCTACACCCTGAACCCAACCTGATTTCTGAAATCCTTCCCTTCCTGAGTCCCCAAGTTCTGTGACCGGCAAGTGGAATGTTAAAAGAGAAGACCCAGGGAGCAAAGGGCCGTGGATGAAGCGGCTGCTGTTTCTTGTGAGAATGAGGAGGCCATCTGCCATCTCATGGTGTTTAGCTTTCCTGGTTTTAGCCCACTTTGTGAGTGGAATCTGCACAGGAGTTTGTGTGGAAAATCAGAGCCAACTGCCTTATCTGTCTTGCTGGAGATAATAGGTTCTTGTCTTTCCTGACAGTCATGATGTTTATCCACCCCCCTCCCTTCCCTCTGGTACTTTAACCCTCTGCAAGGACAACCTTCCACGTGCCTGGAGGGACTTTGCTCTCCTGGCTGATACTCCTGGAAGAACTGTTGTCCCCTGACTCCAAGGGCTCTGGGCACAGTGGGGATGGGTTCCCCCAGGACAGTGGGCCATACTCATTGCATCTCTGCAGTCACAGGAGCTGCCCTGGCTCTCTTTGCTAGGTGATTTCAGTGGTCCCCTCCTCTCCATTCCCTTTGAAAGGGGATATGGTTGCTTTCCTTAGTTTTCTTCCCATGATGAATTACTCTTAACAACACTCAGTCCACCCAGGCGATGGCCAACCCCCACTTCTTACACATGTTCCATCCACTGTGACACTTTATACATCAAAAAAACACAGCTCGGGATGGGGGAACCTCTACCTTTATCCTGTCCCTCCCCCATCCATTTCTCCTCTGATCACCTGGGTCCCATGTCCTGTGAGAAGAGGCCTGAGGTTGAGATTGAGCCTCTTTCACCTCTTTTTGCCACTTGAATACCCCTTGAGTTGGTCACACACCTCAGTCGTCGTCATGATTAGGGGAGGAACTGTGTTTTCTGGGCCACATTCACCTCTCACTGTACGTCAGCAGAGACTGAAGTTCTATTGTCCTGTGTACAGGCCGGAATGGCCGTCAGGGAAGGTCTCAGAACCTGGTGATCCGTACGGTCCCTAGTTCTCCCCCAGGTTTCAGCAGCATCCACCTCCATTTCCTTCTACCATAAAGATCTCTGCCTTCAGGTCTTCCTTCTCCCTTTGCATGCTTCCCTGGAGAACCCAGCTCCTGCTTCATCCATCATGGGGGCTCTAGCTGAAGTCCAAGTACTCCCTCAGCAACGGCCTCTTCTTGACCATTCGTTCTAGCCATGCATCGAAATGCTGACTTTCATTATGATCAGAAAATAAAGTCTCCTTTGTGTCACCGAAGGAAAAGGGGGTGAGATCTAGAAAAGTGTTACTCAAGCTTTGCCAGTCAAGTCACACCCATGGAGCTGAGGCCTGCAGGCTCCAGGAATAACTGCCCGTTCAAATCCGAGCCCCACCATCAGTATCTAGGAGAATAGCCTCTGTGCCTTAATGTTCCCTCCTGGGGAATGGGGATAATAAAAGTTACATAGCACAGGCCGTGCTGATGCACTGAAATAGTGCATCACCCTTAGCCAGGGGCCTGATGCCTGGTAAGTAGTCAGTGCATAGTAGATGCAGTATGACTGTTCTTTTATCCAAATTCTTATTCCTGGAAGAGAAAACTGCCCTTCCCAAGGGAGAATCAGGAATCCCCATATGGACTCTTTCCTTGTCATAGAGAATAATGAGGGGAAGTCTTCACTTAGAATATGATTGTGACAACAATACAGGAAACCAGTAATTTAGAAGGTTCTGCTGAATCAACCAGAGGATATGGGAACCAGTGCTAAAATGGGTTATTTCTTAATGTGAGCGATATCATGGCTACGTTATTGAGAACATAGTGATGACCAGGCGTTCTCCTAAGAACTTGATATGCATGAACTCATTTAATCTACCCAATAATAATGGTGCCATTATTATTCTCATTTAAGAATGAGGGTATTGAAACACAGAGGTATTAAACATCTTGCCCAAAGTCACACAGCTGTAAGGTTCAAGGGCAGGACTTAAACTCAGGCAGTCTGAGTCTAGGGACATCACTTATAATACTATTCTAGGCTGAAGATCGCAGCATATAAGTCAGAGGTGACACAGATAAGAGTCCACTTGTCTTCAAATGGAGGCTTCTTTCCACTGTGCGCAGCATCTGGGCTAATTACACTATATTCAGGGAAATGTACTTCTTCCTTAATGTCGCTCTAACTTTAATACCTTTGAGATACCTGTTTGGGAGATATTTGATCTTGTCCTTGAATGACCAGTGGAATCCCTTTTTGGCTTCTCTAATTGGTAGAGGGATATTGAAGGTGACCAGGCATGGAACCTCAGTGCCCACCCTGGACTGTCATTCTGCAGCCCCTCCCCTCTTCTCTACCTTGACTAAATAACTCAGACTTTAAGGGATGTCCTCTTGAAGATTATAATAAGCCCAGAAGGCCTAATGTGAGAAGGGCATGAACTCAGAACTAGAGAAGCCCCAGGAGCTGGGGCTGAGATTTAAATTATTCTGGTTTGACAAAGAAAGCACTTCCTCGGAGGGGCAAACAAGTGTGTGGGGGAGCAGTACTGAGAATTCTGCTGGGAATATTATATAAAGCAGATGATTTAAACCTTTCTGAGTATCCACTAGCCAAAGCTTATTATTGACAAAGCTACTGACTTTGGTATATATCACAGAGGACCCAAAGTAAAATGTGTGATCTTTGCTCTCAGAAGTGGACAACATCCTTAGAGAGACAAGAAAAGTGGATGAACATGTGTTTAGTCGGAAGGCAGGTCACCAAGTCCTAGTCATTCAGTCTTCCTGTGCCTCTGTTTTCTTCTCTATGAAATAAGAGAGCTAGATTAAATGACCTCTTAGATAGTTTAGCTCTGAGGATAATGGTATAGATGACAAGCATTTGCAATGTTAAACAGATGCACATGTCATTGTTACATTTTATTTATATCATTCAACAAAAATTTATTGAGTGCCTAATATGTGCCAGACACTATTCTGGGAATAGAAGACACAGTAGCCAAAAAGAGATCAAGAGTCCTCCCCTTCAGAATCCAACATTATAGCTGAGGGAGACAGATAATTAACAATAAGCAGAATAGTAAGTAATTATTATGTTCACAAGTGCCATAAAAATCCTTCTTAGGACTCATGCTCTCTATATTCCCAATTTCTCTCCATATGTGTCACCCATGAATGATTTTGGAACCAGTCATCACCTTCCTCTCATTTAGCTGTTGTGAATACCTCTTGTAATGTAAGTAATTATGTACATACCTAGATAGACAGATGATAGATAGATGCCCAATTCCCATATAACCAAAAATGTCAATGCATTACTGGCTGCATTTGTAAATATGTTTGCTTAATTGGATGTGTAATATAAAACAGTGCAGCAGGAACTGAGCAAAACCTCTGGTCTTGGTGTTATTGCTTAATAGAGGAGTAACTAAGCAAGTTACTGAAATCTCTTTTCGCCCCTGCCAAATGGGAAAGGTGCCCCCCTAAGTACCACTTACAGTTATCCATTGTGTTTTCAGCTTCTACTGTGGCACCTAGACCTTTGTTATTTTTTTTTCATCTCTCCCCTTCATTCCTCCTTTGCAGCTTAGCGGAAGCAGCATCTTTTGTCTACTGATTTTTTTATGTTCACCTGCTTCATGCGCTTTCTCCCCAGTGCCATTTTCTCCCAGTAGATGGCAGTATTCAGTTTTGTTTCCCAGTGGAGCTTGCTCCTGTTTAGAACTTGCCCAGCTGCCTTTTCTGCAAAGCTTACCGGTATGTCCTTTTTTCCTTAGAGGTTATCAGGGGAGCTGAAACCAAGGGAGGCATTGATGAGCGATAAGAGGTTCCCAGAAACAGTCAGGAAGGCCAAGCAACCTCACCTTGCTTCTGAAGCAGGTTTATTTTATTTTATGTCATGTTGGGTTAGAGATAAAACAACAGCCTTGTACGTTTCAAAGAGTTATTCCAATGCACTTGATCCATCCTCCCTGTGAGGTAGATACTGCAGATCTCATTTAGCTCAGGTTTTTAGCCCAGACACTGTCACAGAATGGTTCTGGCTGCCATTGTTGAGAATAGTCAGGGTTAGAAACGGGAAGACCAGGTAGGAGGTTACTATAGTGGTCTAGGAAAGAGGTGGTGGCGGCTACAGGCCAGTGAGAGAGGCAGTAGGAAGTGCTGTGGAGGTGGAGAGCGGTAGAATTAGCTCTCGCCTGTTACCTGGAGAACCAGAGTTCCCTCCAGCACTATCCTCGGGTAAGACTACATTTTTCTGGACCTCTGAAGTCCTTCCATGACCTAGGATCCTGTGGAACCATGGGGAAAAAAATCTTGACCTACATGTAGCTTCCAAACTGCTTGACAAGGGACATGCCGTTAGTGGGTGGGAGAGTGAGTACTGGAAACCAGGTGTCTCGTGGGTGTTTCACCTCACTGCTGATGGAGGATGGCATGAGGTCATCTGCGACAGCACACAAATTTCTTTTCTTCCCATAAGACATCTCAGAGAGGAAAACCAGCAAATCAATTTTGTTGCCTTGGGTGAAGGAGGGTAGCATTTTGAGCCCTCTTACCCACAAGATTGCAAGGAAACAGGGTAAAACACCCCAAGCTAGAGGGAATGGCAGCCCTACGAATGGGCCTTCAGCTCTGACCTGTTTATTGAAGAATTCTGGGATCCCTGGAGCCAGATTTTCTTCCACTGCCCTGGGAAGATACAATGAGGGTAGGGGATTTTTAAATTTTTTCTAGATTTATTTTTTATTGTTTTTGACAGAGAGAGACAGAGAGAAGGGGGAGGGCCCAGAGCAGTGTCCACAGTTGCACATCATTGATTTTCTACATAGTTTTATTCCACAGGTGGGTGTGGGGCTGCACAGGGCAGGAATTGGGCTGAGGGCCTTTTGCATGACCCTTGCCCCAGTCAGAAGCAAACTGGGGCGCTCCCCAGTTCAGCATATGGGTTTGCATGGGCTGGGGTCAGGATTCGATCCTTGGACCCTGGGGCTGCAAGATGCACACTGACCCTACTGAGCCATCCTGGCTTCCCCAGGGTGGAGGTATTTTTATCTGGGGTATAGCAGAAGCTGTCTGGCTGTGGGTTATATTGGGGTGGGTGGGGTCAAACTCCAGTTTAAAAATCTTTTGTGCTTAATTGCCTGTCGGATGAAGTTCAGACTTGTTAGCATAGCTAAAGGAGCTTCCTAATCTGTCCCCCTTTTGCTCTTGCAACCTGAAGGGCACATTGTGTTCCTGGCATATTCTTGAGGCTGTCGTGCCCCTTAACACTCCTGCACATTCTGCACACTGTGGCTCCAGAACTGTCCGTAAGCAGGACCCCTGGGCAGCATTCACAGCATTTTGCTCACAGTTCTGCTATATCAGTGTATATGACGTGCTGTTTTCTCACCAGCTTCTTCTCTTGTTTGTGACTTGCTTGAGAATAGAGAACATACTTTACCCATCCTCAGAATCAAGTACAAGTGCCTGATCCAAGAGCAGTCTTATGAAGCTGGGTTGACTTATACTGTTAGGGGATAAGGGAATGCCGTACACAAAGAAGCTAACTAAGGTATTATAAATGTATTACAAAGAACTTAGTCAAATCCAGCCACTGTTGCTCACAAAGAAATTTATACAGTAGACTCAGTTTACTGGTACCCATGGGGATTGGTAGATGCTGGATAAATGTAAGTAGACTGTACATATACAATTAACCAAAATGTTGAATGTCAACTGGCTTTGGTACAAAGAGATTACATGGCTTGTTGTTTGTAAATGACCTTGTCAGAGTTTCTTTACAATCCAGTGGGGCTTCCATATAACCAGGAATATTACAAGTCATGATTTCAGCATATGTAATAATTCAACCAGGGAAGTTTGATGTAACCCTCCTTTTTGGGGGAAAGAAAATAAATTAGTTTCTTGCACACCAACAATACCAGTTTGTATACAAATAATAATTAAGTTTCATTTGCATATCAACATTTAATCACTCATTTAGCCATTGAGGTAATACAATATTTTTATATCGAAGCTTTTTATTATTTCCCCAACTGCTCCAAATAATTTCTTCTTACAGTTTATGCTTATGATCCAGGATGATTTTGAAGAAGTAACTTGGCTAATATTATTACAACTGCTGTATTTTCTGTCACCACCTTGAAAAGTGAAATTGAAAGATAAAAAAAGGAAGAGAAGAAAGGGAGGGAGGAAGGGAGGGAAGATGGAAAGGAGGAAGGGATTCATGGATTAGAGGATATGACTAAAGCTAGTCCAATCAGTTCCTTCCCTTCCCTGACTTGGAAAAGCCAATCAATGTGAATCATAGGATTTTATTGGAGGGATGAGGGGATGTGAAATTCTGGAGCAAAATGCTTTCTCTTTTGTTCTGTACAGGAAAGATGATGCAGGTAGAACTTTCAGAGCTGCTGCAATCCATATTGAGACCATAGGAGAAGCAGAACACATTTGAATATAGACTGGTAGGAATTTTCACTTTTAAAAATTCTTTATTTTAGCACATTTGCATTATCATATTTATTTTGTCTCTGTTTTTCTTTTTCTTTGTCTCTCTTTCTCTTGCCATCTATCATTTATCATCTATCTGTCTCTCTTATGAGTCTGTCTATCTATCTGTCTGTCTGTCTATATTTCGACTATTTGAGAGTCGAAAATAGACATGATGATGTCTTTTTACCTTAAAATATTTAATTATGGGAAGCCGGGATGGCTCAGTGGGTTAGGCGCTCACTTTGCAGCCCTGGGGACCAAGGATCAAATCCCGGCCCTGGCCCGTGTGGATCCATATGCTGAACTGGGGAGTGCCCCCAGTTCAGTTCTCACTGGGGCAAGACCCCGGCCCAGTTCCTGCCCTGTGCAGCCCCACCCACCTGTGGAATGAAACTATGTGGAAAAACCAATGATGTGCAACTATGGAGACTGTTCGGGGCCCTCGCCCTTCTCTCTGTCTCTGACTCTGTATCTCTCTCTCTCTCTGTCAAAAACAATAAATAAATCTTAAAAAAAAAAATTTAATCATGCAGTTTCTAAGAAAAAGGACATTCTTTTATTTTCTTACATAACCATAGCACAATTAATAAAATCAGAAGTTTTAACATTAATATAATACTATTATCTAAATTCATAGTTCAAAATCAAATTTTGCCAATTGTCCAAATAATGTCTTTTATAGATACTTTATTTTTCCTGCTCTAGGACCCAATCCAGGGTCACTGCACTTTATTGTGAACTGCTTTTATACTCCTCTAATCTGAAAGGGTTTCTTTGTGTGTGTGTTTGTCTTTAATGATACTGACATTTTTGAAGAGTCTAGGTCACTTTTTATCAGAATGTCCCTCAGTTGGGTTTTGAAGTAGGAATTGTTTTAAACATGCATATGTTTAATGGAACTCAGTGCATTAGTGTCCACTGAAGGAGAGTTGTAGATATAGGTAAATTCTTCATGCATACTTTGATTATCAGCAGAGTGTACAGTCTGTAAAAGTAGGCATAGATCTGTAAAATATTATGTGAAGATGAGAGAGAGAATAACAAATTTACGCTCTTGGAAACACTGCAGTTTGACAGCCTATTTGCCACATTTCCCCCAAATACCAACAAATTGAGGGAGACCAGGAGTTATTTAACTTCTAACTTAGGATGAGTGTGACATACGTTTACATGCAAAGAATAAAAAAGCAGCTGTATTTCACTGTACGTTCCGGTGAAAAGGACAGAATCAAAATATTAGAAAGAGGATTTTACAACCAAGAAGAGAAATTGGCAAGAACTATGAAACACCAGCAAGGACATAATAGCTGAGTGCTGAAGTGGTAAGAGATACAGACGGGGAGTCAAGAAGCCAGGATCCTCGACCCAGTCTGGCTGCTCACTCTGAGTGATCTTTGGCAAGATGCCCTCACTCTCTGGAGCACAGTTTCTTTATCTATAAAACAAGGGGGTTGGACTAGATGCTCTATAATGCTCCCCTTCCAGCGCAGTGTGTCTCTGAACGCTTTATATCTACATCATTCAAAGTCGGATCAAATGCCAGACTTGGCAACAGTTCAGAGAAAGGGACTATCAACATGAAGGGCAATAAAGGGAGCTTCTCTGTGAGAGCTGGGGGTGGGAGGTGGGCTCATGAGGAATAAAAAGGAATTTGACAAGTGGAGGGAGGAAGAGGGCCTACGAGAATGGATGGTAGTCCGAGTGAGTATGCAGGCTCAGAAATGAGCACAGACTGTTCTCGAAACAGACCTGCCTGATTAGCCTAAAGGTGTGAGCTGGGAACCTGAGTGAGCAGACAGCTCGTGTGCCAAGGTCAGCCTCTCTACTGTGACGACTTTTAGGACCATGGAAACTTTCCCTGATGTGCTTTGCAATGATAAATATGTACATAAGAGACTCAATGCACACTGTACAACTGTTAGCTGGCAATGGCTTCGTGAGAAATATTTTTTACTCTATATCTGTCCATAGCAACATTTCCCCCCGTCTGAACTACCTGTCTTTTCATGGGTAAGGAATGCAACACTGTCCAGCCAATCAGGACTGAGTGTCATCGCTACAGGTGCTTGGTTTTCTCAGCTATGGAGAGTATGCTCGGTGTGGAAAACCGATCTGCGGTACGTTATTAGCTCCTTTAATCTTCATTAGTTCTCTAGGAGGAGCTATTATTTTCCCGATTTTACACATGATAAAATTGGGCTCAGTAACACTTTTGAACTTGCCTAGAGCCGGGATCTGAATATAAAATTATGCTTTTCACCTCTGTACTGATTTATATACAATATTTTCCTGGATCCTTATAAATAATGCTTTTCTTTGCTGACAAAACTGATGGGGTTTGCAAGGTGGGAAGAGAATCAGCTATTCTCAAGGATCCCTGCCCCAAGCAGGCCTGTGTATTATAGCACTAATCCGATCATTCACTCAAACACTGTGAGGGTGATTTAACACAGGCGGAAAGGGTGATAATCAGAAAATGCCAATGAATTGGTTTCAAATGTTGCCAGCCAAACAATATTACTAAAATCATTATTGAAAACTACTTGCAAGTAGTTTGAGATGCCTTGGCATGTATTCAGGACTTTCATTTATTTGGGATCAGAAAGGTTATTTTTATATTTCTTGGCAAAACGAAAAAAAAAAAGTCAACTTTATTTTACACATAGATTGTGAACCAAGGTTGTATACCGGCATTAGAAAGTATGAAGAAAAAGAAAGTACATAAAGGGAATGGGTGATAAATTCCACATGCCCCCTCAGGTAGTTTTTGAATGAGTATTAATTAATGGTAGCAGTGGTTATGGGCATGTGTATACTTGGAGAATGTATACATTTTGAGGACTTCTAAAAAAACATTTCATACCCTTTGTAGTGTTTTAAACTTTAATAGACTTAATAGAAGAAGATTATAAGTCTACACGTATTTGGGGTACAGTTGTAAATTGTTGGTGATGGTTGTAAGGTTTGTTCTTACTTGTAAATAGGGCTTCTTCCTTTCTACTTTCCTTCTTCCCTGTAATTGGGGTCTGCAGAAACCCCTAGACCCCCAACTCAGAAAAGAAATCTCAGTTGGGTTTTAACTCCTGACTAGATGCTAGTAAATAGTAATAGGGTCCCAAAGTGCACACAAAATAATTCAGAAATGAACTGGGCTCAGGAGGCTGGGAGAGCTCAGGGGTTGAGTCCTTGCCTCACAATCATGAGGCTGGGAGTTTGATTCTCAGCCCTGGCCCGTGCAAACCTGTATGCTGAACTGCAGTACAGCTGGTAGTTGCCGGTGTGGCGTGGCAGTGACGGTGCTCACCTCCCATGCGGGAGGCCCTGGTTTGGCTCCCACCTCGCGCAGCCCCACATCCACCTGTGTGACCCTTGTCACAACTCATGATGTGCAACTATGGAGACTGCTCTGGGCCCTCCCTCTTCTCTCTCTCTCTCTCTCTCTCTCTCTCTCTCTCTCTCTCTCCTCAAAACAATAAAAGAAATAAATCTTTAAAAAAAAAAGAAATGAAATGCAAAGCTACTCTAAGAGTTATTGCCTACCTATGTGTTGCCAGTCACTAACTCCTTGCTGTTAATGAGCTTCTGATCATTTCTGGGAAATGTTCTTAAAGACCAAGGACATGGAGCAGAGGAAGTTCCCTGTATAGAAATGGGAATCCTGGGCCCCTCGAGACAGGGGGTCCCTGTCTACATCCATGATTTTGACACATCTCCCAATTTTTCCTAAGATAGTCTCCTAGAACCAACACTACTGAGCTAATTGTGAAACCCTCTGTTTTTAAGGCTGATGCTTCCGCTATTAAGAATGTAACTATGGGGGAAAGCCGGGACGGCTCAGCGGGTTGAGCGCTCGCTTTGAGGCCACGAGGACCGAGGATCGAATCCCGGCTCCGGCCCAGGCAGGACCCACATGCTGAACTGGGGAGTTCCCACAGTTCGGTTCTCTAACTGTCTCTGTCTCTGTCTCTCTCTCTATCTGTCAAAAAGTAAAATAGAAATAACTATGCACTG